>LBNU01011429.1:8022-20530 GCA_014162995.1 Artemisia annua | reverse complement strand
TCCCTCCTCAAAACCTTTATGAGCAAGAACCGTATTTCAACAACAATTCAGTCCAAGATACTCCGAATTTTGAGCAATCAAAAGAAGAACTACTCAGTCTAATGAAGGAGTGTAAAGAGTTAATTCTTCGAAGAAACAAAGAAAAGGAAAATTCTGAAGAGAGCAGAGAAGACGAGTCTTTGAAAGAAGAAAACGAAATCAATTCTTCGAGTGGCAATCCCACTCCATCTTGTGAACTTTTAAATGTTGAAAATTTTTCTTTGGAATCTCTCGACGACAATTTCTTTAAACTTCAATACGCTTTAGAGATTGCGAGAGGTCGTGTTATTCATGATGAACCATTGACTCCTGCCTCTTCTCCGGTAGAGCCCGAGGACTCTCTAACAATGGGGGACGAGCCTCTTAACACTATTCCGGCAACGGAATCGAACAAGTTCAATAAGTCTAGTGTTGAGAACCTTGTCCCAATCCAAAGTGAGTCCGGGGAAACTTCTAACGGTGATTATGAGATTGTTGAAAGTGATCGTCTTGATAATCTTGTTGATATGAATGATAAGCCGTTTGATGATGTTTGCTTTGAGAAGAACGATGATGAGATCGAGGCTTGTCTTTCTAGAAGTCATTCTGAATCGACGATGGTTGATGATACTAACTTTGATCCGGAGGGAGATATCCGTTTTCTTGAAAGTTTATTACATGAAGAACCATTACCTCCTCTCCCTCCGAAGAACGATGAAGTTACTGATGAGTCCATTGATAATCATGATGAGATATGTTCTGAGTCTGACGAAGGTTATACTTCCTTGTCTTGTGGAGAAATCGAGTACGTTGAAGAAGAAATTTCCCCGTGTGGAAATCCTACCTCATTTTCTGAACCAAATATTCCTGACTTCTCTCCAGAAGAGATCGATGTTCTTTCAGAAATTGATGAAACTTCAAATGAATCAGATAACCTTGTTCTTGAAAATTTCAAAACAACTTTCACCAATCCTCTCTTTGATCTCGAACCAGATTTTACGATGATTTCAGACAATCCGCTCTTCGATATTTAGATTAAGGATAGTGATGAGTCTGTTACGTAACCCGAGGTTACAAATGTTCATCATATGGTTGATTCTCTTCACGATGAGTTTTTAACTCCAATCGATCCGACTCCATCAAGAATTGAAGAAGTTTCTGAGCCTACTAAGTTGTCATCGACTAAGGATTCATCATCTTTTACCGTGGTTGATACTCCATTATCGTTCCTTTCAAAAGATAAAATTTTTAAACCCGGTATATTACCTTGTAAGGACTCGTATGGGCTCCAGCCCGACATCCTTGCTTCTTACGTTTCTATTGAAGAATTTGTTGATGAAAATTTGAAGAAGGATGATTATAAGACTAAGGAGAAAGTTATGCTTAATATGGAGGATCCCTTTGAATTTGACCTCGAAATCATTGTTATGATCTTTCTTCCTTATCTTACCTATGTTGCTGTTTCTCCTATCCGTCATTCCCCCGGGAGTGAGGATGTTGTTTTTTACCCCGGCATCTCCGTTTCTCTTCCCGGGTGTTAGTTTCATTTGCTCCCCCAAGGACAAGTAAATTCGGGGCGAGTCTAAGCTACACGACTCGATAAAAAACAAGCGCTTCGTGGGAGGCACCCCATGCTTATCCTTTTATTTCATCTTTATTTTCTAATAAGTAACGCGAGGAGGGCGACCTCTTCCAATCTTGTGTTTGCTTGGTTGTTTATGTTTGTGCAGGATTTCCCCAATTCATGATGATTTCGTGCTCATTGGATCATCTCATCTCCACTCGAGTCCCATGTATTGATGCTTGCTTGGAAATCACTATATCCAAATCTTATCGACTAATGGTATCTTTGGCATACTTAATAAACGGCCTTAGATTATTACCCTTACCTTTTAAACATTGAGGACAATGTTTATCTTTAGTCTGGGGGGGAATCTTCGATTTGATTGACCTAGCACTTTCACCATTGCCGTTTACTTACGCAAACCCGTTTTCCCCCAAAAACCAAAAAAAAAATTGAAAAATTTTGAAAATTTTCAAAGAGAAAAGTACAAAAATGAGAAAAAAATTAAAAATTATGCAAAATAGAATAAAAGTTTTGACACCGCGTTTGACTTTCCTACTAGGTAAGAGTGAGAATAAAATTTTTGACTTGATCCGGGCGTGTTGAGCCCTAGCTTGTTCCCTTAACCAAAGATGATCATAAAAGTTTTTGCTAGTTTTGTACACAAGGAGCTACTCTTTTGTCGGCTCCCGTACTTGACTTTATATATGCATGACTTTATTCAACTCACGGTAATCAAACAGATCATCTATCCTTGGTAGCGGGTAACGGTTCTTCACCGTCAACTTATTCAACTCACGGTAATAGCACTAAGTTGGTCAAGGCGGAAGATGGAAATCCAGTTGACGCAACTTATTACCGTAGCTTAATCGGTAGTCTCAGGTATTTACTACATACAAGACCGGATCTTAGTTACTCAGTCGGACTACTCAGCAGATTTATGCAAGAGCCAAAGGACCATCATCTGAAGGCAGTGAAACAAGTAATCCGATACATCAAAGGAACGAAGGAACATGGAATAATATACAAAAAGGAAGGCGGCTGCAAGATAACAGGTTACAGTGACAGTAGTTATGGAATCAATACCGATCAAGGAAAAGGAACTACTGGAGTCGTATTTTACTTTGGAGAATCACCTATCACTTGGTGTACTCAGAAGCAACAAACAGTGGCGCTCTCATCATGTGAATCAGAATTCATGGCGGCTACTGCAGCAGCATGTCAAGCCTTATGGTTAAAACGTTTACTTAGTGAACTAACTGGATTGGAAGAAAGAAGGATAACGCTTAGAATTGACAACGTATCAGCTATAGCACTCGTGAAGAACCCAGTATTTCATGGAAGGAGTAAACATATATAGACATTCGCTATCATTTCATTCGGGAATGTGTAGAGAATGGTCATATTAATGTGGAACACGTTAGAGGAGAACTACAAAGAGCAGATATCTTAACGAAAGCTTTACCAAGACTCAAGTTTACAACTATGAGACAAATGCTCGGAGTTCAAGACCTTGGACAAAGCAACGATCAAGATTAAGGAGGAGAATGTAAACCAAAGTTTAATCTCGATATTGCTTTATTAGAAAACATGAAGGACCAAACGTGTAGATTAGAAACATAATAACCGAAATTTGGTTATGTTAGTTAATATAGTTATTTCTGTATTTTCGAAAGGACATGACTTTTGGTTCATGCCTTGTCGAACAGATTCAAGGACCAAGGGTCACCACCATTCGAATAGTCACGATGGTTGGGAGACACCTATTCGTTTAGTATAAGTACTTAACATCCTGTAACGTTACAATAGTTAGACGAAATAATAAAAGTTATCTTTGTTTTATCATTGTTTGCAAATTTCCGTTTCGACTCACATATACACGAACACATTTGGGACAACAATAAAGCCTTCTTCATTCTCTGAAAATTATAAGGACGGTCACTATGTATACGACCAAGAACGGTCCTTCTAAGGCAACTTTGGTTTTCGTTTTTTCCATTGTCATCTTCAAATACCACTATCTCCTCCTCTGCTTCATTCACATTAATCTTTCTCATCATCTCACTCAAATCACAAGCCATTACTAAAGACTAATTATTTATGAAAAGAAACAAAATACTAATTTAAGATAATGGTTAAAACGAAAGGGGAATATGAGAGCTTAGGTGAACATCAAATTTTGAGATAAGAAAAGTAGATGAATTTGATCTATGATGTGTGATGTAGATGGTAGAAGCGAGTAGAAAGTTACCACTTAGGGGACCACTTGGGACACCCAACAAATATAACTGATTTAATACTAATACGAAAAGATGTTACCTTTGGCCATGGAGAGTTGTGGTGGTTGGATATTTCAGTTTTTCGCAAGCAAAACACACACAAATAAAATGATTAGTTCTTCAAAAGTGGAAGAAAAAAAACTGCAGGCGGAACTTGGGAAGCCCCAGCCAGAATTGGCCATGTCTCAGTCCTATGATTAAAGATAAACTTGAAAAGAAAATGATATAACGTGTAACTGGTGGACCTAATCAGTTCCTTTTAATCAATTTCCCTTTGGAGTCATACACCACTTATTCATAAGTAATACTATATGTCAATATAAGCACACTTAACAACATACCGTATAAAGTTATCTCTATCAAACCATACAATTGGTAACAACTTTTTATCATACCAATTACATTAATATAATATAGCAGAACACATACAGAGACTTCATGCCAATTGATCAAACAAAGGAAAATGTTAAAAGAACATCATGTTTGAGTTTAAAACTGTTTAATGAAGTTGAGTATATGATGGTTGATTTCATCAGGTTTTTCTTCTTGAAGAAAATGCCCTACACCCTTCAATATGACTACATCCTCTAAAAGAGGCACATCCTTCTTGAACCCACCTTTTTCTATGTAGTCTTTAGCCCCAAATGCATTGTAAGTCAGATCGAGGTCACCCACAATGAATTTAACCGGTACTTTCACTTTAGCTCCCGTCCATGGTGCAGTTAACTCCCAATTTCTGTTTTTTAAAAGAACGTTCTATGTCATACATTTCACTACATTAAGTAAGTTATTAGTGCTTTGTTTGCAATATGCTAAATAACTTACGTATTCAAAGCTCGATAGTAATTTAGACCTCCTGTGAAACCTGTTTTCTCAAATTTGCTGGTGTAATATGCTAGATCTTCTTTCGTGAGCCACGAGGGTAAGACTATAGGATCATTGGGAGAGTTCCCAAACCCAATACCCTTTGGTAGAAATATTGGGCCAGGTGTTCGATAACTGAGCATATCATATAAAACTCTTTCGGTACCCCATACCTCGAATTCACCTTCAATTTCCCCAGGTTCCTGATACATATTACCAACAATCAATTGCTTCTCCAACACTTCAATCCAATAAAAGATATAACGTAACAATCTATACAATGAGCCATAGCACTAATTGATTCGTGTATTTATTTTTATACATATATAAGGATACATAACCTGAAATCTAGCAACATATTTTTAACCTATAGTACGTGGTACAAAAGGCTCCATATATTTGATCAATCAACCATAGTTTGTGGGTTAAACCGTTAAAGTCGTGTAATTGACATATATATGCGCGTATACATGTATGACAGTGGGATTATTTTCATTCAAAAGAATTAATATGTTTACCTGAAATCTGATGACGTAGTAATCATTACCATAAAGAGCACGAAGAGCATCAAGAGGCTTAAACTTTGGGTTTCTAGGAGTAAAAAGAACACTCATGTTCACCAAGGCTTTAACTTTATCAGGTCGATAAAGGCACAAAGCCCATGTGATAATTGCACCCCAATCATGTCCCACCACAAACACTTTTTCCTCACCTGGGGCAGCCACAACATCAATAAGCGCTACCAGGTCCCCCACCACTTGAAGTGTGGTGAACTTGGTGGCGTCTGACGTGGCTACACCAGTTGTGTCACCGTAGCCCCTGAGATCAGGGGCTACAGCATGATAGCCTTGTGTTGCAAGGAACACAATCTGGTGGCGCCATGCGTACCAAAGCTCGGGGAACCCGTGGATGAGGAGAACGGTTGGGCCTTTGCCTAGCTCGGCTACGTGCATGTCTATGCCATTGACTGGTACCATCTTGTGCTGGATCTTGTCCATTTTTGGTGTTGGTGTGTGTGTGTGTTTGCCAAGACTCTTTCGTGTGTGAATATATATTACTATGTAAATTATGAAATGTGTGGTGGCAAGTGTACGTTGTGTTATTGGTACGCCTTTATAAGATGTGGACAACAACGTAAATATGCCGATAACGCAACACACGTTTTCAGAAAAAGAGAAAAACACAAAAAACCAAATATGTATTGAAACGTTTATTAATCGTGTAGACACGAACACGATCAATTCACGAACAGTAAAGTAGAAATTATGTAACCGGTATATGCTTAACAAGTAGGGTGTTCAAAAACCCGAGAAACCGACAAACCGAGCGGAACCACTCAATCCGAAACCGAAAAAACCCAAAACTGAAGAAACTAAAAAAACCACTTATCACGGATCGATTTCGGGTTTTATATTTAGATATCCGCGGTTAACTGAACCGAAGTATACTATACACGAAGGTTTTTAACTAAATATTCAAATAATTGTATAAGTATCAAGTATCAACTATATTATCGCGCTGTTGTAAAATATTATAATGGGTTTTATCTTAACCGGCCCGTTAGGGTTTACATGTATGTATCTTCCTTATAAATAGGTACGTCTCTTAGATTAACATATTAGCATGGGTTTATTTTTATTTTATTCTTTTAGTGATTACTTGCTCAGTTGCTTGACATATTAGTTCGATTGAATACCTCATTAGTTAATATGTTACTCCCTATTATGTATGTACGTAATGGTATTTGAAAAGGAAAAGTGGTTACAGAATACCTCATTAGTTTTTATATACTACATCACCTCTTCCAATGGTTAAAGGTTTTGTCAAATAAATTTAAGGCTTTTGCACCAAAAAATAAATAAATTTAAGGTTTTAAAAGACTGTCTTTGTTTATTAGTTTTAAAAGACTGTATTTGTTTATTAATTTTAGTTGGCATCTAAAAAAATTTTATTAGGTTATATTCACTTTGGAATCTAGGTCTTCTTATAATAATAATAATAATAATAATAACCGGTAGAGTATAATTTTGCTCTTTCACGATTCACGTTAGGAATTAACTTTTGATCTAAAAAGGTCGTCTTAAATCTTTGTATATTATTTAATTAATAATTGTATACCATGTTATGAAATCTGGTTTTAAATTTGCTTGGAAATTAAACTTACGACAATCGAAATCTAAAGGTTATACATGTATTAAGTTTATGATTGTCAATAGTATCTTCGTGCATGTGCCTTCTTTGTTGTTATGTCTTACGAAGCATATATTGCTACATGTTCTGAATGAACATTATTCAACTATTTTTCGATATCAATAGCAAAAAAAAAAGAAAAAGAAAAATGCAATTGTTATTCAATATTTGTTAAAACCTTAAGGGTGCGTTTGGTATATTACCATGAATGACAATGGGTATAAGTTTGATAGTAGTGGTGGGTCTCTCACCTATAAAAGATCCATACCTAGCTCTCTTGATGTATATGGATTATATCTATCATTCATTACCATAGTGGTGGGTCTCCTCATCTTAAACAAACACCTTTAATCACTTTCATAGTAATAGCCTCATTCCCATAGTGGGATAACAAACGCATCCTAAATCTATCAATGACTTCATTACAAAGTTGTTTCAGAAGATTAGCATTCGATGCATGAAATATATATACATTAATTTGAGGAGAAGCATTATGCGCACTGCACTCTTTTTCCCTTCATCAAGTTTTTTGTCCCATTGGATTTTTCTTGATAAGGTTTTTAATGAGGCAGTCTATAGCCTATGATAAATGGTGAATATCCAAGGAGAAGTGTCGTAAATTCACCGTTATAAATACTTCATACTTGTAATCTCTTGGATACACATACACTGAATAATAATTCCCTCTTCCTCTCATTCTTGTGTTCTTATTTTTTATATTTACAATATGCACTACTTTTACTGTATAGTAACTTTTCTGCTCCTAATATGAACATCTACTAAACATCTATATGTGAAAATAGATTAGTGTGATTGTAACCTATAAACGTCGAATAAATTTTTTTAATGAGTTATGTATGTTTATCTGAACGTAATTATTGTGACGTAATAACTTTAATATGACTTTAATATATTCAATATTATTTAATATACTAAAATTACATTTTATACTTTACATGTTATTGTTCATATGGTTAAACTCGTTTAAATGTCAAAAAGGGTTAATCGATAATCGACCGTGGGTAACCGCTCATTTTAGGTACCCACATGTTCGGTTACCCGCCTAGTACAGTTCGGTTTTGGGTAATAAAATGAATTATCTACCCCGTGATGGATAGTTTAAATCTTCAAACTAACCGAACCAAACCACCTCGTGAACACCCTATTAACAAGTAATTAACTCATGTATTATATTAATATTAACTAATAATAAGAATAATATTTTGTACACTAACAATATGCAAATAGTGTAAATTAATTTTTTACGCATGTAAGAAATTATGAATATATATTTGTATTAACTGTGAGTCTGTGACAATAACACAAAATTATGAATAAATATTTGTATTAATCATGACAATACCACGAACATAACGGATATAATTTGGCATATTGAAAACGCAAATTATCAAATGATTTGTGCATATATTGTTGTAAAAACTCAACACATTTCTAAAAATAATAATAATATCACTCAAAGGATTACATGTGTCGTATAAATATTGTGTGAATTACTTTAAGAGGAGAGTTATTTACAAACTCAAACTATCATTATCTCACTTTCCCCCAAATCTCACACACTTCACCTCACTTTCTCTCTCTCTACCAATATTCATACCCTAGCCATTAAAATCAAAAATCAACCGTGATTAATCATACAAATCACTTAATGAACACAAAAAAGGGAAGAATCGACGCCACAAACACGAATAAAAAAAAATATGGTTCAAAATAAACCGATTAAGAATCCGGTGAACAGTAGCTTATCGGTGAATAGTTGGTGCTCTATAATGTAGCTTTTTTATTTTTATTTTAATATATTGATGTCACCATTTATGTTGCAAACCCATTCTTTATATTTCTAGGTGCTCTATTGTATTTGTTATGTTTATAATGTGGCTGAACCATAACTTGTCCATTTGGAGCCATGGAAGTTTACAAAAAAGTAAAACTCCTTTATTAAGTGAGCAACACAATCATAAGATATTTCATGAATTAATGATTCTTTATCGGAAAATAAAGAATTGCTTCACCAACTTGCACACCAAGTTTTTAATGAAATATGTCAGTGAAAACTATTTGATAATCTTATTTTCTGCTCTTATAATTTTGCTTATTAATTAAGCTGTTAGTTGAATTTTTTTAACTACATTGGAATGCTGTTTTTAAGTCTGATTGTTGTTTGAATCTGCTCTGTATCATATGTGTAGTATCACCAGTGATATCTGAAGTTGATGATATTATAATTTTGTTGTTAGTATTTAAGTTACTGATAAGATGTTCATTATGGTGTAATATTGCTTATTATTTAAGTTGTTAGTTTAAACACCATAAACAGATTGATTTTGCTTTAAACGCATTGATATTTAGTGTGATTTGCTTATTATTCAAGTTGTGATTTGATTTATGTTTTTCAGTTTGCTATCTGTAGTATCACCTGTGTTATTGCTAGTTTATGATAGTATATTTTTGCTTATCAGTAATGTTGTTAGTTTACTTTTTATTTTTTATTGAGTTGAATTGGATTGCTTTTTGTTTTGATTCATGTGTTTGCTTTGAACTGTATATGTGTATTATCACTTGTGATATTCACGTGATTGCTTTGAACTGTATATGTGTTATCACTTGTGATATTTGTAGCATCACTTATGATATTTCATTGTACATGTGATGTATCACTTGTGATATTGCATTGCTCTATATAATTTGCTTTTACATGGTTATTATTTTAAATATCACATATGATATTTTCAGTTTTACTTTCATCGTTAAAAATATCATATGAATTATCACATGTAATATATGCTTAAATTTAGGTTTTGTGTCTTATCATTTTTTTATTTTTATTTTTTTGGTATATGAAGGTGCTTTATAACAAACGAGATGGTTCCGTTGCCTGTTGTTGTCAGTTTTTAGTTCGATGTGGGATTTTATGTCGAAATATATTTTGTGTATTCAAGAATTATAAGGCGTTATGTATCTCCGAACAGTATATACGGAGACGTTGGACAATAGGTTTGATTCCATCTGATTTGAGGAGGAAAAGAAATCGATATAGAGAGAAGAATGAAGCAATTGATGTAACTCAGTGGACATGTGTATACATATGTTAAAGCAATAATGAGCCAAAGGTGACTTCTTTTGTACATAAGCTCAAAGAGATAAAGTCAGAATTTGGTTTTTTTTTTTTAAATTATTATTATTATTATTATTATTATTATTATTATTATTATTATTATTATTATTATTATTATTATTATTATTATTATTATTATTATTATTATTATTATTATTATTATATGTATCACTTGTGATTCATGCCATCTTAATATTTTTAAAACTTATGCTCGATAGTTTGGAATAATTTTTTTTGATTTATACATTTTTTGTATCTGTTATCCCTTGTGATATTCTTTTAAATGTGATGCCAAACACGGGTTTACTAAGATGTTTATATCACTTGTGATATTCTATTAAAAGTGATGTACACTTGGGTTGATTTTGAGAATATATCAATTTTTTATTTTATTTGTTGTGTTTTTTATAGATACTTGGTATATGTAATTCAGAGTGTTAAATATCTTGTGATATAAAAATTTTAATAAAGAACAAAATGTTTCAACTTTAGTATCTGTTTAAAGCAAAATCTACTTGTTTAAGCTGTTTAAACTAACAGCTTAACTATGATAATAAAACATAACAATGAAATATCACAAGTGATACAATACATGTCATATAATATCACAAATGCTCTGTATCATATGTGTTTTATCAACACTGATAAACATCACTGGTCATATTTTATTGCTAGCTCAGCCTATGGCTTCGCCATTGCCTGAAACTTAAACACTTTTGTTTGCCTTTATAATGTAATATCACACGTGATACATAAAAGTAAAAACTATTGTAAAACTGAAAGTAATTTAATATCTATTTAAATCTTTGAAAAATCAATACAGACACAAATTACATCCTCAAACACTTGTTCAAACTCATCAAACATAAAATAATTATTGTTTAATATATGCACACGCACGTCCACTAAAAGTAAATGCCTCAATTGCAAGCCTATATAATTTCATTCTTCTCACAAAATAACACTTTTTTTCTTCCTCAGATCAGGTGGATTAAATCTATCTTCCAATGCTACAATATATATTGTTCTAGGATATGTACGACATTACAATTCTCGAGCACACAAAATATGTGTCGACATAGAATCACAGAGCGAACAAAAAAGCTTAAAACAACACACAACTGAATCATCTTACTTGTTATGCAACACCTTCATAAAAAAATAAAAACAAAAAACAAAAAACAATAAAAATAAAAAAGAAAACCATTAGAAACAAAAGATATGACACAGAATGTCACAAGTGATACTACACATATGATGCAGAAGAAATTCAAAAAAACTTTAAGTCCAAGGTAGATCAATGTGACAACTGGCAAATTAGGGAGCTTTTTAGAAACCCACATTACTTTAAGTTTAATGAATTTGGAATATTTGAAAGTTTACTTGCGATAAATTTGTAAACTGTGAATCATGCTTTTGAAATTCGAGGTTTCTATGAATTATGAATTGGAATGTATGATTTTGATATGGAACGTATGTGGTGAATTATTTTTGAGATCGTAATTAGGCACTACGTTGACTCCGGCACTAGAAAAACCTAACGAGTTAAAGCTTTTGAATAATAGTCGTGTTTGAACGATAAGTGAGCGTTTTACTTTTTATATGAGTCGAGAAGTGTTTTGGGAGTAAATGGTGACTTATAAAAAAAATATATTTTGGCAACGTTTATTATTTTTGAAAATAAATAAGCGTGTTACGGGAGACCGGTTAATAAAGTTTACCAAAACTAGAAGTTATTGGGGTTCATTTTAGAAACATGGGACTTTAGGGACTAAAGTGCAAAATTCAGGTATATTAACCCTTCCCTAACCCTAGCCTCCCTCATTTTATCCAAAAACATCACCTCCCTCTCCTCTCTCTTGTTCGCCGCCGGTAACCACCCACACGCCGTCACCACCGCCACCACCATTCAAACCCCCATCAACCCCTCTTCTCGATCTACTACTACACGCGCCCCAAACCCACCATATTCGCCTCGTAAATCGCGAAAACCGTCACCTCGTTCTTGTTGTCGAAGCCTTGTCACGTTTTGGTCGTTCACATCGAAGGTAAGACGAGTTTTGACTCGTGTTTGAGCTAAAAACGTGACTCTTGGGTCACGAATTTGGGTTCCTTGTGGATTCGTGGTTAAAAACACTAGAAACTAAATGGGTTTTGATTTAAAATGGTGAAACAAAGGTTTGGGTGTAATCTTGGAATAATATGTTAGGTAAATAGATTATGGAAGGGTACCATATCGACGGATTTGGTAGACTTCGGTAATTTATTTAAATAATATATTAGGCTAATATTGAACCTATAGAGTTTATCATCACGTCTTTTAGACGTGACTCCTCATTTGAGTTGTGTCAACCCAACGGATACCAAACACCAAACTAACATATAAACGATACGAGAAATGGATTTTTGGAAAGTAAAAATGAATACTCTTGGGATTGGGAATATTCGATTTTTTTT
>LBNU01011427.1:188568-222380 GCA_014162995.1 Artemisia annua | reverse complement strand
AAAATCCTTGTTTAGAGAAGAAATAAGAGGAGAGTGTTATTATTTGTCATTTTCATTTCCCATTCGGCCATCCATCTTCTAATTCAGTAAAGATTTTTATAATAGTATTTGCATTGCCCCTTCAGAAATTTACGTCATTATCATATCAAGAAAAGAAAATTTGCAAGCTGAAATAAACAACTTTGTTTAATGTATCCAACTTGTAAGATTCCTTTGTAGTAAACATCCGTGTATGATGTCAAACAAAATACAACAAAAATAGTAACATCATACGTAAATAAGATTTGTTTAGACATTTTCAATACTTATCACACTACTATTATTGCTAAGATTCTCTCCTATTATCATCCTTTGCGAGTCAAACTTGAATTGTAAACCATAATTATTACTATCACTACATATTGTTACGATTTAAAAATAATGTTAGAATTGAAACTATTATACTTCTTGAACCATGTCATAAGAAAAAATTATGTTGCATATGACCCCCAAAGGTCCACTAATTAAAAGTAACGTTCTAATTCTTTTAGGACCTATGGATCTTTTTATAAAGATTAATTACCTACTTCTTTGTTGAAAGCATGCATGTTCGAGTAATATAATTGCTAACATCATCATCATCATCATATTACGCAAATGCTAATCACAATGATTAATAATGCGCATATAATATTCCTCAATCAAACAAAGAATTCATGCTCCTCAATCCTAATTAATACTACTAAGTAATTAATTATCAATACCAAAACACATCATAAGTTGATATTAAATGTTTATATTCGATCTATAATTAATCACAAACAAAGACACAAAGTTGAAAAACTACAATTCAATCAAAATTCCAAAAAAGGATCAATGAAACATGCAATTTTCATCATTAACTAAAATAATTGTAACAAATTACCAAAATCATCAAGTTATATAATTTTAAAATCATCAATCATCATTACCAATTTACCACAAGGTTAAACATCTTTCCATAATCAGAAAACCCTTAAAAATCGGGCTAACTTGCATAAATCATCACCATCAAACCTGTTACAACTAAAAATCAGGTTCAAAAGATGAAAACATTATCCAAAACTAACCATAATTATATACCTAAACACAAAACCTTTAACTAACTAAATAAATCCATAACCAACAACACGTAGCTTCATCTTTGATCACTTTATCAAACCCGAGCTTTCCTTAACAACGGCGTAAAGCTACGTGACTCATGCTTACACGTAAATTCATCAACGTTCAAATCATTAAACATGGTCACAAAATCATCCAAATCCAACGTTCCAAATTCACGTTCGTTACGTTCAAGAACATGCAACAAGTTTCTAAAAAAGGAAACATCACAAGGAAGAATAAGGCCGCCAGATATCTGGTACCCGTATTCTTCCTCAGCTTTGTTTAGTAAGGTAATGAATACTGGTAGGTTTAAGAAACGTGTTGGAATAATGAAACGGTGTCGTTCTTGACCGACGTAGACCGCAAGTGAGCTACGGTGGCGCCAACGTTTGACGACTTGTTTTAATCGGACAATTTGGTTGATTTTGCTCATTGTTGTTTAAGGTGGTTGTTTTTTGTTTTGAGATATGAAAGTGGAAAAAATAATTGGTGTTGTGAAGGGTTTGTTGGATAGCATGTGAAGGGTATTTAAAGTGAAATATTATTTTTTAATTTCTTTTAAGTTATCTTTTGAAATTACAAATATTATTATAAGATTGCGATATAAAATTGTATGTTTGTTAGTTACTGATCCGGATATTTTCTTCTGACGGAATATTTATTTACTTATTTGTGACTCGATTTACGACATTTGAACACTTTTGTAGGTTTAATAGGTTGATTAGTAAGATATTATATAGTTCGAATGAGGTTTTCAAAATTTCAAAAAAGGCAAAGTTTATTCAAGTGAATGAAACCTTACTTCAAGATAGATAATAGATCTATCTAACTTTTGGATTAAAAATAAACGCAGAAAAAGTTTTTTATTTATATTTAATTGATAATACCGGTAGTTCACAATTTCAAACTTATAAGAGTTTAAATGTTCTATCTCTCGTCCATACAGAATGAGTTATTAAAAACACTCCTACTTAAACTTCCAGCATTCTCGTCAGTCCTACATATAACCACGAAACACATCACATAAGCTGCATAAGCTTCGTGCCCATCACGTACACCCGAGAAGCTATGATTCTTATACCATTTTCAACGCCCCTTAAAATTGAAAGAAATGGACTACTCCGATATCTTTATAGGACAACTATAAAAACTATGATGGACTGACCATACTAATAAGTATGAACCACACCCAAGGAGCTGAATCAGCTTCGTGCCTATCACACGTCAAGAGGTTATGTCTCTGTGGATTAGTCGGAAAAAAAGTCGGAAACCATGGTTACCGGAGGAAAAAAAAAAAAACAAAAAAAAAAACAAAAAAAAAAAAAAAAAAAAAAAAATCCAAAATCCTAGCCCTATAACTTACAACTGTAACTAATGCTAGTAACTTGTTTAGCAATTAAATTGTCGCGTAAAAAAAATCTATTCATGCTAGATAAAGTTTGACGTGAACCAAGTTTAACTAAGATTTAAGCACATTATTAGTATAGTTGAACGAAATGAATTATTATTTCCTTTTAAAGATTCTTTTATGTTTCTCCTTTTTAGTTGCACCATTCATGGTTTTCAAATCATTGACGGTTATCAGCATTATCATTTTCCTTTATAATTATCTAAATTATTGTATTTTCTGGTTTATGTTTTTCTTACAGATTTCACAATGATTTCTTTTTGACACCGCAAAAACAAGTTTTCGTTTTCAATAAAAAAGTTTGTGCATAAAAATAGTTGTTTGTAAAAGAAAAAGTACCATACATCCCAAAGGTGTGTGAGATGGTCGGCCTTAGGTGCGATACCTTAAAAGATTTTGGACCGCCGTGTCGTACTTTATCATCGATATCTAACAATGACAACAACAATGCGGAATCTTATCTAAAGTTATTTTTATTTATTTATTTATTTATTTTTCTGGTCTAATTGTATGTGAGTGGTTCATCAAATAAGAAGTTACGAGTTCAAGTCTTATTTGAGACATGTGTGAGATAGGTGGTTTAAATGTATAAAAAAAACTGTAGTTTAAAAGAAAAAAAGAAAACAATACCAAGCTTTGATGAATTGAATCAATTTATATATATGCTTGTTATGCTTACCTCGTGTTAGAATATATTCTTTTTCTAGTGTAAACAAAGAAGGATCTTTATTCATGTTATTCCGGAAAGTCGATTTTTTTCTGATGTATGTGGCCTAGCTGGTATTTGCGTGGCCGTTTTCGTACTTTTCTATGATCATGCCAAAATGTTCATTCAGAGAGGTAAGAGGTATGAACTCTGGTCTTGTATGAATATGAGATTTGATGACTCTTTACAGGCCACTTTAACGTCCTTGTGATATGTCCATATTACAAGCACTATCTTTACCTTTTCGAAAGTGTACCGTCGTCCTTGTGAGAAACTATTGGTGTGGATATCGTCCTGGCCCAAACTGAAATGACTAAAATGCCTGAAAGACATAGTCTCACTGAAGTTAAATACATTTTAGTCATTTCACTTTAAGACAAAGACGAAATCCGCACTAAAGGTTTCCCACAGGAGACGACGCCTGCAATTTCGAAAAGGTAAACACTAGGCATGCAATTTGAACATACTACAAGGACGATCTTTGCAATTTACTCAAGATAAAATAAAGAAGTAGGCCACTGGGCTCAAACTGAATATAAAGCATATTAGTGATAGCAACAAGCCCAACATTTTTGGGACCAACATAACAACGTTTTTGGGATATTCTTGGAGTAATCTTGTTTTCACTCTCGACTTTACACCATTTTACTTTACTAGTTTTTTTGTTTTTGCAATACTTCACAGTTCAAGGACATAGATAAAACCTTAACCGTAGAAATAAGTCCATTATGTTTCGTCCATTAAAAAGAGTGCTGACATTAGTTTTCAACCCGGCCAACATCGCAGTCAATGTAGAGTTCCTACCCAAATGAGTAGCTTTGTGTCTGTTCTTAATCTTCTAACTCTTATCCAAACGGCGTATACTATATTATGACATTAAAAGGAGCAATAAGTTAGAATTCATATGTCGAGATATACCTACAAGGCTCCAACTTGTTGAATGTTTGTTTTGTTTTTAATCAACAGTTACCACATAACCAAGTAAGAAGCGTGTTGAGATGACATTGAATAACCAAATTGCAGGAAAATGTGTATCGCCCTTTGCAACAACAACAATTACAAATAGTTGTATTTACACATTCTCGACACCCTACAATCCCAGGCCAGGAGGTTCCTGTATGAGATGATGGATGCAGATGACATGGATGCTGCAGATAATTACAAGTTTACAACACTGTAGATCCCGAAGATGAATATGGTGAAACAAGTGTATACAAAGGTTTGAATCAACGGCAGCTTCATTGCATGATTCAACAACCTCAAGGTAACTTCTCAATAGCGTTCTGATGCAAGTATAAACTAAGATATATACGAGAATTTCACAAAATTCAGTTCGTATACATTCCACGCATTATGTATCTAGATCTTGTACGGAGATGTTACAATAGCTAAACTTTACCAGAGACTTCTGACTAGATCTATATTCGTCCTAACACTCAAGAAAGTATAATAGAAATGATGTTTGCATATATTATCTTCATCAAACCAAATCGGCCAAACGAATTCTACAAAAGAATAGATTAATCCCCGGAAATATACTTCCTCTCTTCATAAAATTTCTTCTCACTAGCTTCTTTTTTCACATTTCGCTTCTGCAATGTGAGGTAAATCAATCATAAGATTTTTGTCACTGCTAGTTTTTATCCAGTGCAACGAAGTGTGCAACCTAATATGAGCATACCTGATATATCTCATGATTCGCTTTTATTCTTTGAGCCACAGAAGTGGTGGTGATGTTTTTCGGGCTTTCTAGTGTTCTAAAAATGCCCATGCTTTTGGGAATCTTGTAAGGATCTACCATGCCCTGTGGTAACGAATACAAGGGTACATTAGTCTTAGGCAATACTAGGACTAAGAAAGGTAAATCCAGAACAAAAGGGTTCATCTTACAGCAATAGATGAGTTGCTCTCTGAAACAGTTCCGTGCACAACCACGGAGATGTTAAAAGTTGTAATCTGGCAACGTGATCAGAATCCCAGTTAGAGACTGTTTAAATTTATAGCTAAACTTATGTAGAACCAAAGCATGATCATTACAAAGATGAAATGCAATACCATGTCTTTGGAGATTTCCCAAGGAGCACCAATGATGACTTCATCGACATACCGGCAAGCCAAAACACTGAGACTACGTTCGTGCAGATGCATTAGTGGGAAATGAGTCCCTCGTTGTTGGCTGTATGAAATGGATCAAAGCTGTTACTACTTGATGACATTATAGATATGTAAATAACGGGTCAAAACAGGTATTCGTTTTGCATAGGATGAAACGTTTACGTTGACCTAAGAAAATTGTCCAAAACTATTGGATTTTTAGCATAAACAAACGGCACTTTTTTCATTTCTGCATAAAAAATACATTTTGTACTTAACCTATCTGATCTGCTTCCTTTAATTCAAGTTTGTTATTTAAGCATTCGACCCAATTCAACCAACTTCATAACTCATATGTAAACGGTCTAAATTGCCAACTCTAGAAAGTGACAGATGCCATTTAGATGTCAGAGAAAAATACCTAACAGTCTGATCAGTATAGATGCCCACAAGTAGAAAATCACCAAGCTGTCGCGCATTCTTCAGAATCTAGGAATACAAAACCGTGTCTCATCAGTAAATATGGTCAAAGCCTCAAACCTTAATCATTCACAAAGGTTAGAGAAACAAGAAGCTACATACTTCAACGTGTCCAGCATGAAAAAGATCAAACCCTCCATCAATGTACACGACACGAGCATTTGGTCCAGCCCCCTGAACCCACATAATATAGAAAACAGCCTGAATATACATGCAAACCAAATTGTGGCCGCGGGAATCTATTTTATAAAATTCCCCTCTAAGTTATACACTTCATAGAAAGGATCTGGTAACACACCTTTCCATTTGCAAATTGCACGATTCTTCTTGATGTAGGCAGAAATTTAGAAGCGTGTTTAGAGATCGACTGGCTTTCTGTATTTCTTTTAATTCCATTGCATTCTCCGTTAACTTCACTAACTTCGTTATCCTCCATTGACGCGAGTATCCTTCCTGCATCGAAGTGAAAAAGTTACAAATTAAAGATCACGATCCTTTCTTTTTTCGTACCAGGTGAACTTTATTGCTATCAGAAATGCTGGTTTATATGGTGGTTGCAGTACCTACAATGTCTGTACTTGAGACTCCTTCCGTGCGTTTGATCTGCTTGTAACGGCCAACTTTCTTTGCCAAAGCATATGCATCACTTCCATCAGGAAGTAGGCAAGGATCATCCCCATGTATAATATAATCAATCTTATGGTCATTAAAGAGCGTGTTCATAAAGTCTTCAGTAATAGCATAGGGTGCGTTAGCAATGACTTCATCCACCCACTTTAATCCGCTAACGAGTGACAGCCTTTAAAAAAATTCAACGCCATATTAGCACAAGAATTATCTCCATAAGAAACGCTAAAGAGTGTGTTGTGCTTATGTGGTTAGTAAGTCAAGAAAGAGGTCACATCCGGCTGACTCAAACCTACCTCACGGAAGTCCAAAATGCCAAAATATGAACAGGATCCAATAATCTCGGGGGGGTGTTTGGATTTCTGTTTTAAAACTGATAGCTGATTTTGTAAATAATCAGTTTCATACAAGTTACAACGAAACTCTTTATCAAGGGTTAAATGTCACATACTTACTTTCAAATTATGCATCCAAACACCCCTTAAGCATGTATACCCTATTACCCTTGGTTATCCTCTAGCGCAAGTAACCCAATAGACTGTCCATCTATGCAACATACGGAAAAGTAATCCTACAAATACGCAGTCTCTGTTCTATATGTGTATGATGCAAGCAAAACATAATATAGGTTACACGTTTATAAGCTGAACATACCTCTCATCCATAGACAAAACGGGAGGACCCTTATTCTTAATAATCTCCTCATCACTCACGATTCCAACCACCAACTCATCACCCAAAGCCTTAGCTTGTCTCAACGCATTTGCATGCCCATAATGCATAAGATCAAAACACCCATCCATGTAAACACGAACCCTCTTCTTAACCCCTTTTTGCTTCTGAAGATTCCCTAAATAAGGCAGCATGTACGCCAAATCAGGAAAGCCAGCAATACCAGTAAAATAACTCGTCGAAAACCCAAGTAAGGCAGCTGTTAGCATAATGCCACCGAATAGATGTGGGTGGTAGTATACCCCGTCCCATATCGAATAGTAACCATGGTATTCCATTTTGGTCGAAATCTTTCGTTCTCAAGGGCCTTTAGTGCCCTGTTTGATTTTGTAAGAGATGACACAAACCCTGCAAAATTTTAAAAAGAACAGTAAATATGTGAATTTGCTAACTGCTAAAGAGAATTCTTTTGGACCATACAAAAGTATCTTTGATGGCACTTGATAGAACTGACAAATAAGTAGTCTGAGGGGATTCTAAGCTAGCTGTGAAATAGTTATGCGGCGAGTATACTGTCAAAAAGACGTGCTTAATCAGCTAAGAGGGTGTTTGGATGTGCGTCTAAAATGTTAACAGTCTAGCAACATAATTCAGTGACATGTTTGTTGTATTTTGATACATCATAACTAAAAAAACAAATATAAGGTCATTGTTTATGCTACAAATCTATCTCAACATGTCCTAAGCAGGACTTTAACTATCTCAAGTTTTTATGTCCCATTTATATTGATTATCACCTAAATTTACTATAGATACCTCAATATTAAAAATATATATATATATATATATATATATATATAAATTTCTGTCAACCAAATATGCGAAGATATTTTAAATTCCGGAATTCTAAATTCTCAATAACTTAAACTTTTTAGAATTTAAAATTCTCAATTTTCAAATTCCCCAACAAAACGAACCCTTAAGTAAAATTAAAACTACAAAACTTNTTTTTCAATGCTTAAATGTTATTATACTTCATTTTACATTTAAAAATTACAGCTACAGCCGCGTTACCAAACTTTTTTATAATCATTTTGGTACTGCTTATCTAAACTACCTATAATGCATCTTTGACCTTCTTTCCTTTATTTTTTTTTTTTTTTTAAGATTTCCAAAAATAGTTTTTAAGCCTTACGAGTTCTTAAACTATGTTTACAATTATTTAATGCACCAATACATCAATTCAACACATATAATTAATGTTATTCTTAAAATACCCTCTTATTCAAAAATACATTACACATATGATACAAAGTTACAAACCAAGCAAGCTAGTATAAAAATATTGACATATCCTAACTAGCAAGTACCTTTCCCCGCCGATCATCACATCTTTGTAATACTACTAGCTACCATTGTGATGCATGGGTACTCTACCATTTTTATACGAGATAGCATGCTATAAAGTTATTCTCTAAAATTATTGTCATGCGTAAAGTTATTATCACGAAAAACATATAATCAAATAATATTGTTCGTAAAAATTTTGATTACAGTTGACCCGCAGTTGCAACGGGCGGATACTCTGCTAGTCATGTACTGTAAGATGCAAACATACTAATACCTAAAATATAGTAAATGGAATCTGAAGGAATAAAAATTTACCTTGTTCTGTATTGGAAAAAGTGGCTCCTGTTGCGTTTGTGTATGTGTGTGTAGGTGTAAAGATGGAAAAGTTTATGTTATTATTCGGTTGATTTTAGTGAAAAGTTATTAATAGAACAATATGAATATGACGAAGAAGAAGAAGAATATAAAGATATTTATGAAATGATGACCGAAGCAAATTAAAAAAGCAAGTTGTTTTCACATGGGGCAGCGAGTATATACACACCAGCCTTGTCTTGCTGCAATGCTGGCCTCACTATATATATAATCTTAGAACCCCGATTATTAGGATCTTTTTATTTTTTAATATAGTGTTTTTGTTCATTTCTACATTTTTACGCAACCATGTTTTTTTTTAGTTTAGTCGCGATAGGTGTTGGAAAGAGAAACCATAGCAAAAGTGAACAAGAAAAAATGCAATTACAGTCAATTACGTGTTAAGCTAAGGCTAAGTGTTTGAAAATAAAAAACCATCTCTAGTGCAAATTAGTCTTCCAAAGTCTATTTTATGATTAAAAATAAAAAAATAATAATAATAAATAAAAAATAAGTCAAACACATCAAATACAAAATGACGCTATATGAAACCTCTTCCTCTTTATATTTTGAGAAATGTTGTGTTTACAAAAAATTTATAAAAAATGTTTCGCACAATGATATGACAAGATTATTTGTCCAATCAAATAAATTCTTGCTTTTTTAAAATTGTTTTGATTAGAAAAATTGTTTTGCGAGTTGCGACATAATTATATGCATTTTTTTATGGATCGTTTATAGACATAGCATTCACTGTCTATTTTTATTGGGAAGAGATACATACACTATTTTATACATACGTCATTTTGAACAAGATATACACCACACTACACAACACTTTATTGCACAAATGGTGATGTATGCATAAAAGTCGAAATAAATATCACCTCCTATTTTTATTCTACAATGCATTTGGTGTTAGCTAATTTACTTCTACTAGACGAGTATCTATGCACATCAACGAGATTTTATACCGGCAAATAGTTTTAGTGATAAAAAAAAGTTAATGAGTTATAAACGAAAAATAATAAAAGTTTGAGGATTTGAGGATTAAACATAATGTTTTGAAACCCGGTTCGACCCGGGTGTGATTCAACCGGTTGAACCGTTCCGGTCAAAAAAAAAAGGTCAATTTTAAACCTGGTCAACCCGCCGGGTTTGAAGTGTCCCGGTCAACTTTTAACATGTATTTTTAACATTTTCTTTTTTAATTTCAACTTTTAACTTGCTCATAATTAATTATTTCAACATTTCATTTTTAATTTTTTCCACATTTCACTTTTCACTTTGACTATTTTTGTTTTATAGATAGTATAGATGTAATTGCACCAAAGATCTAAAGATATTCCATTGATAAAAACAAAAAACTATTGTTCTAAATAAGAAAAAAAGATTAGGATTTTTTAATGTTAAAAATGAACACAATGTATCATGCTGAGACTGTTGTGAGTGAAAATTTGATTTAAAATAAAATAAACGTCTTATTACAGATACTCTCACAACAGCCGTAATATCACCTACCATGTTCATTTTTAACATGAGAGAATCTAATTGTTGTGTTTCTCGTTGTAGGTATAGATTATGTTATCAAGTTGTACATTTATATTTAGCCGACTTAACCTATAACAAACATTAACGGGCAGTGTACCCGATCAATGTAGCCTAGTTGGTAAGTAGAGAGTCGATCACTAAGAGTGAAACGTTAACACTTAAGTATCTATCAGTATTTTAATCCTAAAGTTAGTTTTAGTTAAACCTAATCTAACGCGAGGGGGTTTTTCAGCCTGCGAGACTGGCACAATATGTAGATCAAGTGAACAAAGTAAATAAACTAAAAAGGCAATTGACACACATGTACACAGATATAAAACAGATACAGATAAGAGACCTTATTGATAGTAAGGAAGACTTGTCACACGTTTAACTGCTTAGCTGTATAAGATGAGTACTAAAATCTATTCTCTCTTAGTGGAGTTTTAGTATATGCGTGCATTCACTTAATGATTACTAGGTTTATATATTATTTGTCCCTTTTACAAGCTTACATTAACTATACAAACGATGTTAATGAAGTAATTGTGCGAGCCTACGTCGACAAGGCAGGACAAACTCAATATGTAATCAAAACACATGCATAAGAAACCAATAAAACATCAATTACTCTGTATAAAAGCTGGAAACAGTTAATTAGTCCGATCAAATAGTGAACAAGACCTTAAGTCAATGACTAACAAATTGTTAATACAAGTTAACGAATCTTCCTATGAATTAAAGTACTAGCAGGACCTTCTTACTGTTTTGAATTCGTCCTTTAGGTTGTGTATTGTGCTGCCAATTCGTCCTTTTCTGTGGTGTGTTCACTCCCTTTTAATTTGGTTGCTGAATGGGGTATTTATACATTCTGTAAACAGGATCGATAAGGCGTATCCATTAAGTTGATACGCCGTATCTAGGTAACTTCGTGTGGGGTCCAAGATTATTATGTTCTGGAATATTCGTACACCGTCATAGGATACAGCGCACCTTTAATCTTCATACGGCGCATGTTCTTCAATATCTTGGATTATTTGGTGAAGTTTTGAGATTGATACGCCGCATATCTAGAATGTTGTGCGGCGCATCTGGAGTAGAATAAGTCAGATCTTCTCGTTGACCAAAGTTTCATATACGGTGTATGGGGTAAATTCATACGGCGTATGCTTCAAATTCAGGCAATGGTCTTCATATTCGTCTAAGTCTTTATGTACAACGTATCTGTCAGAATGATACTGCGTATCTTCCTTCGGTTCAGTAGACTTTTCCAACTTGATCCATTTTGCTCCAATTTACGTCCAAAATAGCTAACTTTACCAAATACTTGTTTATAACTGAGATTTACAAAAGTAAGCGATTAAGTATTAATTCTCGTATAAAATAATATAAAACAAACTATAAACATAGGATAAATGATGTCAATAAAGTGTTGTTATTTGATATCATTACTAATCATTAGAGAAAAAATATACGTTCAATAAGTTTTTATTAAAAAACTCGTTGATCAACATCTCATTATAGATACTCTCACAAGCAGCGTGTTTAAAAAAGTAACTATTACTTTTGAGATACGCAATTATAATTTGGAAAACTTTCTTTCTAAACCTATTAAGCCAGAACCTATTTAACAACACACTTGAATGCTAATTTCTAAATTGCTTAGGCCCATTTGTTTTGAGGCTTTTGCTTTTAAGATCAGGATTTGACTCAAAATTAAGGCTGTAAACGAAACGGACGAACCGGATGAACACGAACGGAGCCTTGTTCATGTTTGTTCATTTAATTTTAACCGGACAAATAAACGGACACGAACGCTTAAACGGACGAATTTTCTTGTTCATGTTCGTTTATTAAGAAAATGAGTTGTTCATGTTCGTTTATGTTCGTTCATTAAGACACTAAACGAACGCTAAACGGATATAAATGATCGAACATAAATGAATATAGACAAACAAACGTATACTTTATTAAATTATTCACAATATATTGTTTTATATGTATTATTTTGTTTAAACAAACCAATTTGAAAATTATACAATTAAAAGATATGATATACGAACATAAATAAATAAATGAATATAAACGAATGTTAACAAACACATAATCGGACGTTCACGAACATAAATGAACGGACGCGACTTTTGTTCATGTTCGTTCATTTAATTAAACGAACGTAAAATATTGTTCATGTCTGTTCATTTAATAAATAGACAAACATAAACAAACATTCTACCGAACGCTTCATGAAATGTTCACTGAACGTTCAGTTCGTTTACAGCCATACACAAAATACAATGTTTAATATAGGTGCTATGGGGTTTGAAATTGGGGCTCATCCCCAAATAAAAGGGGATTCACAATTCTACTCCCAAAGGCTAGATTTTGATGTAATTACTGACACAGATCCCAGACCATTATTTTTTTTTCAAAATTTTGTAACTTTCTATCAACCACGTATTATTTATTCTTTATTTTTTTATTTTCATTTAAATCATAAAAAATATATAAACTTTGAATTCTAATCCTAATTCAACATAAAACAAACAACTTTTAATAAAATCATTTAATTGCTATCACATATTTTTTTTTAACTTAAGCCAAATCCTAATCCTATCCCAAACTTATGAAAAAAACAAACACGTCTTAGTTTAAACTTGAGTAAGATAATCTCAACTCGCATAAGATATGCAATTTAAAATGGGAAATCTCAAACTCCACATGTCTTTCATTTTATATTACTTTTGTAAAGGATGTACATTTTTAATATCTGCAAAGAAAAATCACAATTAGGGCATGCTTGGTTCAAAGTCAATAATGATAATGGGAAAGGTAAAGGGCTAAAGAATATAATGAGCATTACTTAATATTCCTTATGTCATTAATGTTGCTTAGTACAAATAACACATAAATCACAAATCTACAATTTGTAGGGTAATGACTAATGAATACCATAACCTCCAATTTGTAGGGTAATGGCTCGTTACCTTGTTTAAAGGAATGCTCCATTGCATTATAGTACACCAAACCTCATTAATGATTTCATTTTCCTTTCCTTACCCCTTATACCTCTAACCAAGCATGCCCTTAGAGAGCACAGTGCAAACCGTGGCTCATCCGCCATCCGCCAAAAGAGAACCAATAGCGTCGTCGTTCTACACCAACAACAGCACCGTTGGTTCCTCCGACAACCAACTGACTGTATTTATTTATATATATATATATATATTTATTTATTTATTTATTTTTTAATTATTTTTGGCACCTAGATTAGAACCTGAAATAGCACTTACTCATTGATTAAATGAAACAACATCACTTTCGCATAAATCAAATTAAAAAGAAGAAAAAAAGAATTAACACAATTTGCAAATTTCATAAAACCGAACTGCAACCACAATGCTAAACTGGTAAACTTTAAAGATAGAAACTCGACAACTTAATACTTGATTAATTAATTAATTTTTTTCAAATAATATTTTTTGCAGGTCCTGATTCATTAATTTATAAATTAATTAATGTCTCTTTTAACTAATAAATTTAAGTGCTACCATGAGTATTAATTTATAGAGTTTTTACTGTATTAGAAAAAGCTATATATGATATGTAAGTCGATCCCATGAATATGAATGATTAACGCTATCATGACATGTTTTTGGTTCAACTAGACTCGTTAGCGACTTCTTCCAAAAAACTAAAACGTCTTTAACATGGAAAAATCCCTACAAAGTAAACAATATTTATGATTGACCCATCTCATTTTAAAGTATAATTAGGCATGATATTAATATTAATACAATGCTCAACTTAATCCATGACAAACGTTTTTTACATGTTAAAGGGCAACTTAAAAGCATATGGCAATTCCGATAGATTTATGATGGATCATAAGAGGATGAATATGTGCGATACGCAAGTGGCATTAGGCTTATGAGCCTCGAATGTGTGCATAAGAGAATTGTATATAAAAGTTACCCAAAGGCAAAGCCGCTAAAGCTTGAGCTTTGTATATCCACTTTTATAAGATCTCAAGTTTTGTGTGCGTGTTCGGGTAGAATTTCATTAATGCAAAACTTTGATAGGAGGTTAATACAATCGATCATCGTTTTTGGTCAGACCATAACGAAATTCTTGTATTTGTATGTTCATATAATTGTTTGTCTTTCTTTTGATTTTCGCATTTTAGTGTTTTACCCAACGGTTTCCTTATTGACTTAAAAAACAAATTTCTTTCACCATACTCATTCTGTAAATTAAACCATGCCAAAATGGTTGTATATTCATTTATCTTGTCAACGAAGTAAAATGACAAAGATGTGTCACTAACTTAAATGTTAATGTTGATGTCGATCTTTCGCAATTGTGGGTACTTTTTAGCACCTCTCTTTAACAACTAACTTACATCTTTATGACAGGTTATTTATCACGGTGCCTATTGATATTTTAGAAATAAAGTTTTCTATCAATTATTGCACTTCAAGTAAATGTTTATATAAATTGGATGTAAATGTAGATTGTAGATGTAAATGTAGTCATGTTTTTTTAAGAACGGCAATTATGGCTACATGGCCCCTAGCTCAGAAGGCGTAGCGAGCTCACACAACCAGGTTAGGTCCAGCCCAGAAGGCAATGACACCCTTCCCTTTACGCACGCGGGAGGAAACCCCTATCACCCTAGACAAGACTCGAACTTGAGACCTTTTCTAGGAGGGTAAAGGGTTTTTCTAACATGTGCCCTCAAGCACATGTTAAGATATACTTATTAAACACATACTTTCTTTTTATATTAGAAAATGCATTTAATTCTCATTCAATATACTTACAAATTACTATAAATATATGTAATTTTAAATTTAATAATCTCCAACTTTACTTTTTTATAAACTTAAACGTGTGCCTTCGGGGCACATTTTAGAAAATCCCAACATTGTAACCTTGTCAACAAAACGTTGTAATCACTCGGTCTATTTTTCTCTTTGTTGACCACTTGACCATTGCATCGTTTGGACTTGTCGATTAGATAGTTTTCTTAACACATAAAAAAATAGCAGATTTTATATTCATCTTTTGTCAACTTATGATTTTAATTAAATAAAATCTTTATATTTACGCTAATAGCTATGCCCTCCCTACCTTTGTGGCTTCGTTTCTGTTACCTCAACTTGGTTGGATTATTTTGAATGTGCACATGCCTTGACAATAGTATGTCAAAATCATTTTTTTAATTATAATTTCGTGTTATCATCGTATAAAATCCTTATAACTTGTGATGTAATAATTTAAAGAATCTTGACTGTTATAACTTTTATGATGACTAACCAAATAAAGTGATTTAAGAACTTTATGATGACTAACCAAATAAGGAAAAGATAACTACGGTATTTCATTTTTGGTCGACATTTGTATGGGGCCTGGTTCATTTGTGCATTCGTTAAAATCAATCCACCTTTCACAATTGAAATTGATCGATCATTAACTTTTATGATGATGTGTATTTATTTCTCTCCCTATATGTTGACTTCATGCCTTTATGTCCGGTTCATTCAATTTGACTGAATTGAAGGAACAAAACATCTAATATTTGTAGATTTAACAAAGTATTATGACATGAGTGATGCTATTATCCAAAAAAAGATTTTTTAAAAAATGTTTTGCATAATGATCTGGTAAGATTATTTGTCTAATTAAATACATGTTTTTTCTATTCTGTAATTGTATTAATTAGACAAATTAATATTAGTATGTGATTTTTTTATAAATCTTTTGTGGACATACCTCTTATAACATAGACATAAGAGCATTGGGTATCTTAACGTGAACCCACGTTATTCCTTAATTTTCCGGCGTTATTGGGTGCGTTAAGGTACCGGTGCCCGGCGTTATTGGCACGTTAACGTGCAACGTTGATGGAATGACGTCGCCTTAAAGGGAAGAAAGAGTGAAGGCGGGATGTTACAATTCAAAAAAAAAAAAAAAATCATTTTAACCCCCTTAAAAAAGTATAGCTTGTGATTTGTATTTTTCAGTAAAGAAAGAAATGAGATATCTTTAGTCTTCGGTTTACACTAGCAGATTCACAATCCGTTTATTCAATTTTAACGTTAAAGCAACATTACACCAAGTTACAAACGATACAGGAAACAAACAAACACGATACGGAAAACACAAAGACACGATACGTAAAACAGAAAGACACGATACCGAAACCAGAAAGACACGATACGGAAATACTTAACATAAAACACCATTACTCATCGTCTCTGTCCTATGCCCACGTGTTTCTCAGAATGAACCACACATGTTGATATTTTATCCCTCCTCCATGGCGTTCATGATAAATTCGGTTTGCATTGCTGAGACGACAAGGGTCTTGACTTGTACGCAACAACTCTTTGTAGATAGCATTATATCTACGACATTCAAGGTTGATTCTATTCCATTGAGCCGTAATATTATTTTTATTACGGTGCTCACCATCAGTCTGATCGGTGAACTTTTGTGTAACATCATTCCAAAAAGAACGTTCATTCACAAGGTCTCTAGATTCGTGAACTTGAAGCCATACGTTAGCTAGCAAGCTTTCTTCTTCCATTGACCAACGATTATTCATTGTAAAATGATGTAGATATTGAAGAGTGTGAAAAAATGAATGGTATGGTATGGTATTAATAGGAGTTTATTGAAGGCGGGATAAGTTTTAAATTCAAAATTCAAATAGAAGGCGGGATACATTTTAAATTCAAAATTCAAACAGAAGGCGGGATAATATAACGGAAATTAGCCATTAATTATTTTATTGAGATTCAAACTAGCCGTTACAGGTTCAACATAGGAAAAATGATAAAAACGATACGGAATATAAATAAACACGATACGGGATACAAATCACACAACACCATTAACCATTTCAACGATTCCATGTGTAGTTGTTTCTCAAAACCTCCCACACATGAACGTATTGGAAGGTTCTCCCATGGCGTTGTTGGAAAATGGTCTTTGCAATATTGAGACGTTCACTGTCAGAGACCCCGAGTTGAAGCTGCAACTGATTGTAAATAATGTTGAATTTTTTAGATTCGTTGCTGAGTTTTTTTCATTTTCCCGTGATCATATTTTTGTTACGAACTACACCATCTGATTGCTCGTTGAAAAACCCTCTCCCAAAAAGAGTTGAGGTACCAATTGACATTGTCTTCGGATACCATAATCCAAACTTCAGCTACCAATTGTTCTTCTTCTATTGACCAACGATTATTCATTGTGAAATGCTTTAGAAGTATGTGAAGAATAGTATTGTATGGTGTGTTATTTATAGGGGATACTAGAATTTTAAAATTTGAAAATCATAATTCAAATTTGAAAACCGAGCGGGATTTTTGTTAAATTCAAAATTCAAATTTGAAAACCGAGCGGGATCTTTTAAACTTTTAAGTTCAAACGGAAGGGCAACCTCATTTAAAACGTGTGTATAAACGTTTAAATTTCAAATTTCTAACAAGAGCGGGGTAAATTCAAATTTCAAATCCAAACAACGCCCCTATAAATAGCCATCCCCAGGTTATCACAATACACCCACAATTCACATACAAATACGTAATTCACAAACAATTCTTTCAAAACAATGTCTCACAACGATTCACCTGATAACGAGTCAGTTTACAACACCCCACCCGAAGATCTTTTCCCTGTATTCCCATACGACAATCAACCACAAAACAATCCACCACAAGATCTGTTTCCCGTCTTCCAATATGACAATCCACCACAGAACACTCCACTGGAATTTCTTTTTCCACCGGCAAACAATCCACCCCACTACAATCCACCGGCAAACTTTCCACCACAAAACCAACCCAATGCATGTGCGTTGACTGAAGATAAACTGTTTGAGCAAGATATGCAAGAGCTGTTACAGGTTCAAGCAGAGGAAGAACGTGTGGCAAGAGCTCGTGAGGCGTATGCAAGAGCTAAAGAGGAATGGAGAAACCGTCGAGCAAAATGGCGATGGGGAATGGGATTACTCCGTGTGCCATCGAGTGAGGACGATTCGAGTGCCTCCTATTCGAGTCACGAGGGCTATGTGTCGGATGATTCGTTTTCTTGATTCGTAGTTTACTTTAATAGTAGTTTATGTTTAAGTATCGTAGTTTAATTTAGATGTTTTATGTTTAAGTTTCGTAGTTTAATTTAGATGTTTTATGTTTAATTAACGTAGTTTAATTAACATGTTTTATGTTTAATTATTGTAGTTAATGTAATTTGTCGTCAAGTATAATGGTTAATGTAATTTATGTTTTATAAATGTTTATGTTATTTTTAAATGAAGTATTTGTTAAAGTTTGGGGTTGAAATTGAAAATAATTGAGGTGAATGTGAGTTATATGTAAGTTAAGGTAAATGGTGTTTTTTAGTGAGTTATTGTGAAAATGTTAAACCTGATATGACGCTAACGTGACACTGAGTTATTGAATAACTCATGGGCAAGACACCTACTGCCAGAGACGGAGCCAAGTGATAGGTTGGATGGGCCATGGCCAACCCTAAAGTTTTATTAGGATACTAGTGACATGCATATGTTGTTTTGGTTAATTAGTTCGTTACATTGTTTTAGGCCCACCCAAACTAATAAAAGTCCCCCATCCAAAGTAAAAATTATAGCAAGATTTTATCAGTGTATGTATGACGTGTATTGAAATTGCAAATATTTGATCGGCTACTAAATGAAACATTTAACTAGTGACCGCTTAATCACATCCACCTTTTAATTATTACGGAGTAATGATTTTAATTAAGGAGTGACATGTATTGTTTAGGTGTGAAATGAACACCTTCTTGCGTATAGTAAGACTTATAAAATTATATATACTTATTTTTATCGAATCTTTTTTGTGTTTGTTTTGGCCAACCTGACCGTAAAATCCTAGCTCCGTCACTGCCTAGTGCTCTAAAGGCAAAAAACTCTTTGGATACTTTAGCTCGTACTAATTGACCCTTTGCATCTATACAATCGAACAAGAATCTCATCCGTAATGATGTTAGGCTTTTCTCTTTTAATTGGATCTCTCTCTCTCTCTCTCTCTTTTTTTTTTTTTTTTTTTTTGGTGGGCAGAATAAAAACTTTTTCTTTTAATTCTGGATTTGGAAAGAAAAAATGTTTTCAAAATTTTTATTTAAATTTGGANGTGGGCAGATTAAAGACTTTTTCATTTAAATCTGGACTTGGAAAGAAAAAATGTTTTCAAAATGTTTATTTAAATCTGGACAGTTTCATTTAAACATTCGATCTTTAGTTGAAAGATTTATTTTTATTTATTTTTATTTTTATTTTTATTTTTATTTTTTTGGTAAAAGGTTTATACCCGGTTAATATATTAAATGATAACATTTGTGAACATGAAAGGATAGTCATGAATCATGATCCACTCTTCAATAGAGACAAAACTATGTGTTTTGAACAGACTCAAAACACAACCACCACTACGAAAACTAGAGGTCGAAGAAACATAAAAGACACACTAAAACATAACGACCTCTAGCAATCTATCAACCAAGTCAGCCGCACGAGCACGCTTTTTGAACCGAATAGAAGCAAGTTTTAATGTTTGTTTAAATTGCATAAAGTAGTTTTGTAATCTATATAGTGCAGCTTAGATCCATAATAGGTTGCGTTAATCGGCTAATGTATTTTCAAAATACTTTCAAAGAATAAAAAGACTCGTTATAGCTTAGAGAACGAATTAACTTGATTTCGTTATAGTTTTCCACAGCAACTATTATAAGTTGATATGAAAACTTATTATGGTATTGATCTATTATATAAGTATCAATTAACATACCGCAATTCATAGTATTTTTTACGTGTCTTTTTTTGGGTTAACTTAATGGTTCAAGAACAATGAGACACCATTCGAAACGTGTGTGTTTATCAGGTGGCCTCACAACATATTCGGACACTATTGTCGTCCGAACATTACTGTCAAACATATTACGTATTGTATTCATATTTATTCAAACATATTTGTACAAAAACAAACGCCACTTTCCTTCATTTAAATCTTAACAACGAAGTAAAATAAAATAAAATAAAAATGGACATGAAAAGTCTTGGTAAAGTATTGCAGTTGATATCAAGTTTGACACGAATTGGAATAATTCTACACGTCTATATGAAAATATGGCTCAACTACTTTTTTCTTCTTTTACCGCATACTCTTTGTTACTTATTATTTTATTATCACCTAATCACACTCTATATTTTCTTTTTACCAATGTAACACGGTAACACGCCAAAGTTTCTAGGTTGGATAAAACTAAAAAAATATCGTGTAACTTTCATAGTTTCATTTCATTTCCTAATAAACGTTTGGGCCAATTATTTGACGCAGCTAGCTGGGCTAATTAAACTCTAGTTTTTAAGTACAGGCCCAAGTAACTTAAAGAGTGCCACAAATCCACAATTATATACTCCCTCCGTCCCAAATTAATTGTCCACTGTTGACTTTTTCAGTTTTTCTTATTCAACTTTAACCTTAAATATTTTTGTGGGTGTTACATAATATTTGATGCAAAATATATAAATGGATTGGGTTTTAAGTGTACTTTTCAATGGTATAATTTTTCATAAAGTATTATATAACTAAAAATATATATTTATGGTCAAAGTCGAACCTGATTGACTTTGAAAATTCAAAGTGGACAATAATTTTGGGACGGAGGGAGTATTTCACAAGAAAAAAAAATAACATACGATTGATTTGAGATGGATTATATGCTTTAAAATGATAACATAAGTTAAGATGATGCATGCAGTTTTGCAGATGAAATCGAATGATTCTTTATTGATAATAAACAACGGATTACAGAACCAGAAACCAAACCAAAACTGTTCTCCAACAGTCAATACCATAACTTGAGGTAGCAACAATAAAAGCTCAATCTGATCTCAATCAGATTAACAGCCAAGAAACATCACAACCTGATCTCAATCAGGCAAACCAACAACGGAACAACAATGGGTACTCCAGCTACACTGTCGTACCCCTAATATCTAACTTGATATTAGTTCTATTACAATACAAGAATCAAATGTAGCTGATAACAGCTTAGCAAAAGGAAGAATAGCAGCTTTAGGTGGTGATGGTGTTAGAGAGAGTTATCTAACCCTAAGTGATAACCGGAGTATACATACTCCTCTTCATAACGGCTCTATCAGAAATGTCACAAGCAGCCCTTCATCTTTCCATCTTCTCCAAACAAAGCTTAAACTTCAATAACAATGTAACTGAGAATAAGAGAGTGACAACATCAGTCCCTGTAATAATCCAGGCATAAGATTACATTTCAACACCCCCCCCCCTTAATCTTAGCCTGGAAAAACACCATACAACCCATTTTGAAAAACAGCTTTAAAAAACTTCTTAAACTTTTGGTCAAAAAAACTGCAGTTTGATTTTCATAAAAGATTTTCTTTGCTTCAACAACACTGGAAATAATTTTAGATCTTACAAAACCAAGGTAATGACATGTTGAAAGAAAAACACACACACACACAAAATAATATAAGGAACTCTTTTATAACCAAGGGACAAAACCTGGAACCAGCAACCTGCTCTCAAGCAGGGGTTAATACGAAACACTTCATCCTGATTTCAATCAGGAAGCAAGAAACATAGCAGTTTTAGTATCAAAGGGACCAAACCAAAGTCCCATGCTGATCTTAATCAGCAACAACCAAGAAGAAGGTAAGCTGATATAAATCAGCAGCTAGTGTAACAACAACCTCCTCTCAAGCAGGTTAACACAAGAAACATCTTAAACCTGATTTCAAGCAGGTAAGAAATACAAACAGCTTTAGCCCGATCTCAAGCAGGTAAGCATGAACCAACACCATACTTGATCTTAATTAAGTGAAGAATGTAACTGAAGCAATAACAACCGAAACAACCTGTTCACAACCATAATCATACTTGATCTCAATCAAGTAAAGAAAACAACTGAACCAGACATATTCTCAATCAGAAACACACTTGATCTTAATCAAGCAAAAGAATGCCACTAAACCAACATCTTGAAACAATCTGTTCTTAAACAGCTTGTATAACCCATCACCACACTTGATATAAATCAAGTAGAAGAATACCACAACAACAATAGCAACAGAACCAAGGAGCAATGCTGCAGCTCCTTGAATGGAACACAACCTAGTACAACACTGATCTCAAGCAGATGTACAACAAAAGCAACATCGACCTGATCTCAATCAGGGAAGTGATCACAACAACAATCTGATCTTAATTAGATAACCAAGAACCATGGGGCAATGCTGATTATAAACAGCAGTAACCAGGAAAAAATTGCAAGCTGATATAAATCAGCAGCGAGAGAACAACAACCAGCACTAGCGACAGATATCCCAGAAACAGCAAAAGCTTCAAGAGATATATATGGGCACCAGAAAAAAGTGGACTCCTTGCTTAGGAGATCCCTTCAAGTACCAGAGTTAAACAATTGTAAAAAATTCCATTGTAAACAATTACAATGTCAAAGAAATAAGAGAAACCAGAATTTCAATCAGAAAACAAGAGTCAAACAATCAGAAGTTTTACACTTTTATAAAAAAAAGAGTTAGGTGCAATTATAATTGCAGCCTTACAACCACAAAAGGTTATACTGAAAAAGAAAAAAGAAATTCCTGGCGTAAATTTTGAAAAAACAGGAAATATTAAGACCCAAGAAAAAAACATATTTAGAGACACATGATCCACCCAGAAATAACAAGATCAAGATCCACAACAAAGCCACACAAGGCCTTATCAGAAACAGAGGGGTAGTCATAAAAGACTAAGGATGCATGCCATAATGTAAGAGTTGGTTTTCCAGTTTCTAATTCCTCAATGCCAGACAGATATTTCAGTTTGTCAAGAACCTTAATCAAGAACTTACAACCTCTTTTATCATGAGCATCATAAAATCCATGAGGCAAAGACATATAGACAGTCCCATTCAGATCACCATATAAGGAAGCATTATTAACATCTGGTTGAGACAAAGTCCAATGATTTTGAACAGCAAGGTTGATTAAGCATTTAAGAGTCACAATCTTAACAGTAGGAGAAAGGGTTTCATCAAAAACAACTCCCTCCCATTGATTGAAACCCAGAGTGACAAGCCTTGCCTTAAATCTATCCACATCTCCATCAGACTTATTTTGGATCTTAAGAGCCCATTTGCCACCAATGGCTTTCCTCTCAGCAGGAAGCTTAACAGTCTCAAAGGTATCCCAAAAACTTCTAAGTTTAGAATGTTTATTAAGACCAGAAGCAAAACAAAAAATTTCTTTTGTTAAGTTGGAATAGTTAACATATTTTTCTAAACCACATTTGACTTTAGAGACCTCAACAAGGCCATTCAAATTTTTTGAAAAAACAAAAGGCTTAGAGGGCCTGTTAAATCCAGATTCTTGATGATTAACTTCAAAATCATTGGGATTATTAGGAGTATCAATAAGGTCATCAAAAGAGTCAGGGATGAAAAAATTCAAATGATTACTATCTTGACTAGTTTGACCTTGAGAGGAAAAAGTTTGTTTAAAATAAAGAATATCTTCAAACAGATTTACATCTTTGGAAAAAATAACTAGTTTTTGATCAAGTCTCCACAACTTGCAGTCTTTTTTAAAACTTGAATATCCAATGAAGGCACATTTATCAGACCTACTACCAAAAATATCATGATTATTGAGAATAGTAGCATAAGCAAGACACCCAACAACCCTTAGGTGCCTGAGAGAGGGAGGTCTAACATGTAAAAGGTCATAAGGAGACTTTCCATATTCAGAGTTTAATTTAGAGTAGCTAACATATTTTTCAAGCCCATATTTGACTTTAGAGTCAACAACAAAATCATTATAATTTTTTGGAAAAACAGAGGGTCTAGAAGACCTTCTCAAAGGTACTTCTTCCTGAGCATTTAGATTTGAATCTTGATTCAAATTACCCTCAGAATTGTTATTTTCTTCAAGTGTAGCAGCCACCTCATCCTCATCAGCAAAAACATTATCACTGTTTTGTTCAGTGATAGAAATTCTGCCAGATGAAGGAGAGCAGCTGCCTTCACTTTGTGATTTATAATCACTATTCAGGCTACTCTCATCATCATAGGGTATCTCAGGATATTCCATGTCAAAAAAGTTTAAGTGGTTTAAGTCTTGAAAAAACTTTTCAGAGGTAGCATCAGCATTATCGGTGTTAGATCCCTTGAAAGGAAACACATTTTCATAGAATTGAACATCCCTAGAGAATATGAATTGATGCTTATCAAGACTATATAACTTATAACCTTTTATAACAAGAGAATATCCTATCATAACACATTTCTCAGATCTGCTACTCATTTGTTAATAAACATTCAAGATAGTAGCAAAACACAAACAACCAAACACTCTCAAGTGATCAAGAACAGGTTTCTCATTATATATCAACTCATAAGGGGATTTTCCTTTAAGCACAGAGGATGGTAACCTGTTAATCAAACAGGTAGCAGTAAGAGTACACCCAGACCACATATTCAAGGGAAGCCCTCCCAGAAGCAAAGAAGATCTAGCAACATTAAGAAGGTCCATATGCATCCTTTTAACAATGCCATTATGCTGAAGGGTATAACTATATGAAATCTAATGTAAAAAACCATTTAGATTGCAAAACTTAGTAGACCAAACAGAAGTATTAACAACATTTTTCCCTTTAAAGGGTTGGCCATTTTTCCTTTTATCAAAAATAGCAGGGTACCTAAAGGGTTTAAAACAACAGATTAAGGTATGTTCATTAAATTCACAATGTTCACAAACAACTGTGTGACCGGAACTAGTGTTTTTCCTACCATCAGTAACATTATTGAAAATAGCAGTAGGATTATTAGTTCTACTAGAATTATCATGAACAGACATGAAGGCAAACAAGCACACAAAAAGAAGAGAAGGTAGTTCCCAGGCTTTCCTTACCATTCAAAATGGTAGGTCAAGGGCGCAAACAAGCACAACAACAACAGAAAAAAAACCAGCAATAATGCAAACAGATAAACAAAAACAGCAAAACACCACCACCACAAACAAATACAACCTCCAGCAACTCAACTCCTACTCCCCGTCAAACTAAACAGAAAAAATAAATAAGGAAAGAGGGTGTGAGAGGTGTTACAGAGCACTCAAAGCAGCAGCAGAAGAACAACACTACTACACCCTAGATTCACTTAGTCTAGGGATATAGCAAAGAACCAGCACGAGCCCAATCACCAGGATCAAACCCTAATTTTTGAAATTAGGGCAAACCCAAATTACCACCTCTAACCAACGAACCAGCACCGAATATGTGGATAAACACCACTTAATTAACACCAGAAGCCTTCAAATGACAAAAGCCCCAAAAATATAAAACCCTAATTTTTCCAAAAAAATTAGGCGTTTTCAAAGAACCTTTAAATCTGACCAATAGCAAGTTAAAACTTTAATATAACAATGTTTAATTTGATAATTAACAATCAATTTTAAAACCCCAAAAACAAATTTTTTGAAACCCTAATTTTGATTGATAATCAGAGCAAGTTTTGTAACCTGGCTCTGATACCATGTAGAAAAAATGAAATCGAATGATTCTTTATTGATAATAAACAATGGATTACAGAACCAGAAACCAAACCAAAACTGTTCTCCAACAGTCAATACAATAACTTGAGGTAGCAACAATAAAAGCTCAATCTGATCTCAATCAGATTAACAGCCAAGAAACATCACAACCTGATCTCAATCAGGCAAACCAACAACGGAACAACAATGGGTACTCCAGCTACACTGTCGTACCCCTAATATCTAACTTGATATTAGTTCTATTACAATACAAGAATCAAATGTAGCTGATAACAGCTTAGCAAAAGGAAGAATAGCAGCTTTAGGTGGTGATGGTGTTAGAGAGAGTTATCTAACCCTAAGTGATAACCGGAGTATACATACTCCTCTTCATAACGGCTCTATCAGAAATGTCACAAGCAGCCCTTCATCTTTCCATCTTCTCCAAACAAAGCTTAAACTACAATAACAATGTAACTGAGAATAAGAGAGTGACAACATCAGTCCCTGTAATATATCCAGGCATAAGATTACATTTCAACAGCAGTGTATTAAGCAAGTAATCTCAACGAAATTGTTGGAAAAAATCTAAGCATGAAGTTAACAAACCGAATCGCCTAGATACAAACACTTGATTGATTTTCTAATTGTATAGTTCCGCTGAGAAAATGTATGCTTGAAGACTTGTGTTGGACTTGTATCGTATCAAGTGTTTCCAAAATCAAAAGAGTGATTAGGTTGAAAAAAGTAAAGGATTTCTAATCATCTTGTTATCCTATAATGAAAACGAACATAAATACTTAAATTTAAATGTAAAAAGAGAGGGATAAAAAATCCATTGATAAGTTTATCTTTATCCGAGGTATCTATTTGGTTTGTATTATAATACCTTGTTTTGACTGTATCACACTATGTATCATTTATAACCCTAGACACATGTCAAATTAATATGATTAACTGTGACTGAAGTTAATAACTTGTTTCTTTTTATACTAGGCCGTTAGGGATTGCTAATTGCATATATAACAACTTAATTGTTTCATTCGCAAAGTAAAAAATAAACAGTCTGCTAAACAATCATAGGCACCCAATGCCAAAACAACTCATTTGTTGCAATCACAACTACACATTTCAAATGTAAAAGGTATATGAGTTAGAATCAAATGAGAAGAAAAAACAAATTGAAAAAGGTGAGAAGAAACAACAACTACACATTTCAAATGCATCTACAATAGTAGATGTATCTCCCTTTAAAATTTTCTTCTTACTTGAAATGTGTTGCTAGAAATCTTTTTTATTCTTCTCATTTTAGTTTTTCTTCTTACCGAATCTCTTCCCAAAGGTACATACATATGCTAAATATAAACATATTGCTGGAGGTTTTTCATAAAATAGTCATTTACGTAAAGGGATGCGACGGTCGATATTTTACCTCCCATATACCTTTGCTGGCATGATTGTTATAGTTTGTTGTTGTTGTTTAACCTACTGTTACTTTTTTTTTCCACACCTAACTTTGGGTTCAGCCTAATTGATATTTTCTTTCGCAACCTAACTTTTTTATTCTTTACTTACACAGTTATTAATTCAAACTTAACCTCTAAATATTAAAACCATAGAAATATGATGATTTACTTTTCAATTTACAAAACACAAATTTTGTATACCTCATAACATCTTCAAATGCAATATATGAACCAAAATAAACTTGTAAAATCATACCTTTGGTGAACCCTAGTTGTGTAGTCAAGACAAGAGAAAGAGGAGAAATGATCAAAAATGGCCCCAACTGATTGTAAAGTCTGAGCATGTGTGTAAGAGCATGTGGTAAGGTAACGCAGAGTTAAATCTTAACGCACTGCCACATCAGCGCCACATCAGCTTTTCCCTTTTAACCTTAACTCTTGACTTTTCACCCCGGTAACATAACTCACCTATAACTCACCTCCACCCCAAATATTTTCAATTTCAACCCCAATTTTTAACAAACACTTCATTTATTTAAAACATAACATTAATTAAAAAAACAACATTACATTACATTACGAAATTAAAAATAAAAAAAAATAACGATACTAAAAAAAAAAACGAAATCAATAAAACACTACATCACATAATTATTCATAATTGACGCGGATGCAACCCAAGTTTCATGGCGATTCGATCCTTTTCCGCATTAATGAAAGCCACCCAATGTGGATCTTTGCCGGTGGTGTCGAGCATCAAAAATTCTAGATCTTTCATCCTTTGTTGTGTGGCTTGATTTTCGGCTGTCGCCTGATACGCCTTACTCGAATCTTCACGTTTCGACCTTAACTCTTCGCGCATCATCTCCGCAAACATTAACGAAGAAATGGACCCACCGGTGCTAGCCGTGGCTCCGGTGCTTGTCGTGGCTCGTATTTTTTGTTTCTTCGGAAACCCTTTTTTTGCCAATGGGCGTGGTTCTCTTGTCATGGGGACCAACAAGACTCGTTTGTTTGGCTCCTGGGGGACGTCGCCGCGTTAAATCAACCGCTTCCGGCGGATCCTATTTTCGATGTTTGCGCAACACCGTCCAAGCGTCTTCATTTCATGAACGTCGGGTTTTTTGATGATAGAGTTGGTGAGCACGTGTTATGGATATCCACTTCACTTTCCCCACCCTTTATTTCTTGCGTTGCCTGTTTGTAAAAAGCGTTGAACTTCATGCAATCATGGTTCAACGTTTTCCACTTAGATTGTAGCATATCTTTGTTGCGGTCTTTTGGACTTATTCTATTGAACTCGGGCTCTTATAACGTTGGCATAACGTATCCCTTGGTTTGTGAACTCCCCAACCTCCGAACCTCTGGAACACGCACACCAACACTCGCGCAAGCAACTTTTCCTCCCAGTTGACTCCAACGTTCCACCTTCGATTTTCCAGTAGCTGCATCCTCGCTTGGTCAGGTTCTTTGGATTTTTTGCCCTACTGATGCGCTGGTTTTGGGTGACCTTACACAGGTATTAACCTCTCCGAGCCGATCTCAAGAGGTTACCAACCCCACCAGGCAGTGTACTCCTGACCGATAGTAGTATAGGATAGCGGTAAAGTACGGGGCGACTTGATCGTTCTCGTCGCAGGGGAATAGTGTTGTGTAGAAATAGGAAAACTTACTCTTAAATAGGGTCCTAGGGGTGAAGGAAGATTCTTTTTGTTTTTTTATGTTTTTATGAAAGCAAGTTAAAAATCTCCGGTTTTGAAGGACGATGGGCGAATTATTGCTAGTCAACCTAACCCAAAATTAGCTATATTGCCAAAAGCAAAAATAAATAACTTAAACTACTTCCTGTGGTTATGAAACAAATATGGAAGAAAAGTGTGTTTACTTAGATTCATTATTCCCTAACTATCCTTTTACGGTTTAATTGATATGTATGTTACTTGTGTGATGAAGGGTGTTATCTCCTAATAACTCCATGAAGTGGCATAACATATCTCTCGCCAATTCTATAGACTTTTATCTCCTTCAGCCATGCACGGCACAACCATAGGGCATTGTAAACAGTGGCTCATGGTTAAATACTACCTTAATAGCCTAGTATGCCTTGGCTACATGTTCCCCAAGACTTCAAGCACGTTACCATAAAAGGAGGTTGGCCAAGTTTTCTTGAGCCTAACATTGATGGAACAATCATCCCAACAAACCAACAACACATCAATTAACCAATAAATTATAATATTAGGTTTCAAATTAATCTAATGCAAACACAAGACAGAATTTAGCACACATTTAATTAAAAAGCAAGAAAAGATAATACAGCCAACACATAGGACTACTATTGATTGAAATAAAGTGAAGACTTATCTTTAATTAGCATGAGGGTTCCAAAGGGTTGGAAACCCTAAAAAGTACAGGAAAACTTCGTCTAGGGTTTGGTGGCCAAACAGTTCTCCACAAAGTTCCACACTTAAATGACATGAAAATAAAAACTATTATATAGATTTTACATCTGACGGCGTCGAGGTACTAAGAGCTGAACGCCGTCAGGCTCGCGCCACTAGGGTTCTCGGATGGCCTAGATCCATTCTGACGCCGTCCACTTCCTAAATTCCTCTCTGGGCCTCGTCACTCTTTAACTCATAGAACCTGACGGCCTAGCACTTTTAACACCTGACAGGGCGTCAGGTGTTAATTTTCCAAAAAGTCTTTCTGGCCGTCATTTGATAATTGGTTCCACTCTTTGTCAAGGCTTGCTGACGGGTCACCTGTGTCTCGACGCCGTCAGTGTAATTTTTGCTTCTTTTTGAGACTTTGTCGTATTCTTCACTTTTATGCTCCAAAACGAACTCCAAACTATGCATGTCTTCACAGAATTCTTGCTCAAAATTACATAAAATGAGCAAAAGGAAGATTTAAGGGGGCAATTATTGATCACATTTATACGAATACTAGGGGCTTAAATGACCCCCAAAAGCAGTACACACTTTTCGTCTCATCAAATACACTTACACTTGGGATTTGCTTGTCCTCAAGCAAATTGGTTTTATCTATCAAAATATGAGTTAGGGGTCATTTACACGAATATAAAGTAATTAAAACACATAGTTGTTTAAGACCCTAATCATAACAAGCCGGAAACATACACTAGCACTCACAAATAGTGTTTGGATATCTCTCATCTTCATGTACATAGAATATATATCTCATAAAGAAAACGGAAAATACACTCCTACACTGTCATAGCAAATAGGAATTTACCATAGGACTTTGGGAGAGGATCAATTACTCTTCACTAGTCGTAAGCACCTAGATAAACTACTCAAAGAGGGCTTTTCCAAAGGTTGTAACGTAAGGTGTAGGGATATGATAAACACGGTTTGGTTGGAAAAAAGGGTATATTTACATGGTGGCAAGTATAATTATCATGATCAAATACATGCACTCATACATCATTGTAAGCCAAAGACTCGGACTCAATCTTTTAAACTAAAAATGAATTAACAAAAACTAAAAAGAACAAAAAGGAAAACGGGATTGGTAGTCCGTATGTTTTTCTTTCTTTTCATATTTTTTGTATTTTTCTTGATTTTTTGATTTTTTTTTTTATTTTTTTTTTATTTTTTTTATTTTTTTTTGTTTTTTTTTTGATACACTCTTGCCCTACCATCCAAAATAATACATCATAGGGGTGTCACATTCCCCTTACACTTGAATCTTTACATAACTTTACAATTACTAATCTAATGACTCGAATTAAGATAATTGAAAAACTTGGATTACTTTTAAAATGTTTAGCACATATGGGGGTAATAATGTCGTTCTTCCCCATTACTCCATTACACTAGTACTTTACCCAATCGTCCCAAAACAATATGTACAAGGATATGACTTAACTTAGCAACCATGTAATTGACTAGATAATTAACTAAGGGTTTAACAAATGTTTTCACAATAATGCACCAAAGGTGGGTGCATACAAGGTAGGCTAAGGCGATTTGGGTGTACATTTACTGGGATATAAACAAATTCTCACTTTGAGTAAGATGCTCAAAGATCAAAACGAAAGGATAGGCTCGGAGGGGTGTACTAGGGGTATCATGTACCAAAAATGGATACAACGCAAAGGGTGTGGGAGAATTACTTGACCAATGAAGTCAATGTAATTATAACAAAAATACGGGTGTAAAACAATGGGTTAATCCTAATGCCTCTTATCATGTAGTAAATCTTAACTACACGAATGTAGTGTCACTTGTGGATTTGAGATGGTCCTAATGCAAGTTCTAGAATCTAAATGCTACCGGTACTCACATCATAGCACCAAAGATGGGTGCTTTTACTACCAATTCTAGGGGCGAACCTCACATATTTGGGGTAGAAAATTTTGTAGTGGTACGGTTTTGTGCTAGTCATACAATTTCCTATCCATGAGATGCTCATTAAGATCAAGGTTTCACTTCTAGATGTTGTAAAAAATTTTAAATTGGCGCTAAAATTGCCCTAACAAATATTTCTCTTGGTTTTATTACAAATTTACTATTAAACAAAGCAAAACATCAAGCGTAAGTGTATTCTCAACGGTGCCTTCATTTACCCCCTTACACTTAAACCGAACATTATCCCCAATGTTCAAATAGAAGATGTAAAAGTAAATAAAATGAAATAATGAAATCAAATACTCCCCTGAATCGTTTGATGTGGATAGTGAAGTAACACGGTTAGATCTTCTTCCAAGAAAGACGAGCGTTCAAAGCTTCCCTTCCAAAATAATAAACGTCTTCTTGTCCAAAATAACCTGTTAACCTGAAAAAGATAAAGGCCAACCTCGCATGAAATCGGCGGTAAAATCTACATAATAGGATATAATGCTTGTGGAATGAATATTTTGCAGAATTCCTGGAGATTATAAGTTAAAGAATTAACAAAACTTTTTAGGTTTCCGGAAGAAATACAAAACTTTCAATAATTGCAGAAAATTTTAACCTGAAGCCGTCAGATGTTATGCTTGACGCCGTCAGAATGATCTGACAGAATTCTCATGTTAAGTTTCCGGAAAAAATTCTGGAAAAACTAGATCTTACTTCCTGGAATTCCTGCAAAAATTCATTATGACTCGATACAAGCATTTGACTCAAACAAATACTAATATGTATGTTAATTTACATTGGTATGATTCATGTTCATTCATTCTTATAAACCGATTTTGATTTCCCTTACACTTAGCTTTTGCAAAATACCTTTATATGTAGTTAAGACGAAGTTAAAAACAAAATAAAGCATTTTCACAAGTTAGTTTGAATCACGAATCAATAACAAGAAATATCAAACATACGGAAACAAATAAAATCAAATAAACAAACAAATAAAACACACAAAGCTTGGGTTGCCTCCCAGAAAGCGCTTGTTTTTGTTCGAGTCACGAGCCTGACTCTACCCTTATTTAACGGAAATAGGGTAGGTTTTCCCTATACTTAGGATTAAGTGCGGGTGAAAGTAGCGATACACACCCTTAGGGTGGAAATATGCCACGTGCGGAAAGAGTAATGGCTGAATTATATACTCAAAGGGGTGTGCTCCTTTCATCATAACCTTACCTAGTTCGATTGGGTCAATGAGTGAATTAAAGTTTTCTCCTAAAAAGGGATCATCTTCTATCAACTTCGAGAGACTCCTAGTTGGAAATCCATCTTGGCCTAATAAACCCGGTTTAAACCCATAATGTTTCTTGTGATCAATCATGAATGGGTGATGTAAGTATGTAAGGTCATGGTTCACTCCTATATTAGCTTCCACTCCACATGGCCTAGAGTCTACTACCTTAATCTTAACATTACCCGGACTACATGGTTTGTTGGGTGGATCGGGACCTATTTCAATTCCTAAATTCTCATCCAAGGATGGAAGATTAGGTAACGGTTTTGGTTGAGGCTCTGATTCATCAAAACTAGGAACTTCCATAGAACTAAAAGAAAGTGTTAATACAAATATCGCCTAAAAACGTTATTTATATTTTACGATCTTTGCTAAGTTTTGTTAATGACAAAGTGTAAACTTTTGTTTTTAGTAAAACATGATTTTAGTTTTAAAGTCTTGCATAACTAGATTTTTGCTACATTTACATTTCATATAAAACACAACATTTTTCATATTTCTTAAAATAGAAATGTCACATCCCATTTATGGGAAGTTTTGTCATCATACATTTATGGAAAGATTGTGTGGTTGACTAAACATAGATCTCTTACACAAGGTTTGTGTGTTTGACTCTCCATAGGTTTCTTACACAAGTTTTGTGTTTGACCAAGTATTTATGTAATGTGACTTTGGATGGTTTGACAAGTTATGGCAAAACATACTGTCAGACCTGGCGGAACCCTCGTGGTA
>LBNU01011427.1:137092-187783 GCA_014162995.1 Artemisia annua | reverse complement strand
TCTTAAGAAAACTAGGTCTTACTCTATGCTTCATACAAATCCTCAAATTCGTCGATACTTAATCGGCCATTGCGTTTAGGGTAGAGCTTTCCTTCAAAATTTATCTAACGGGTACCTTAACTAAAAAAGGAATTGCATCCTGATAATGATGTTAATAGAAATCACACATGCAATGCAATTACATCAAACCCATCTAACTTTCCCCCCAAATCTCACGGATGTCAATGATCCATAAATGGAATTCATCCGCGCAATTGACAAAATGAAAAGTGGTTTCAAAACGAAAAGGGCAACAAAGAAAAAGAGTAGACTAAAGAATCCTAAAAAAGATAAAATAAAATCTCACTAGAAAGGCGAATCTAGTGAGTAACCTAATAAATAAAAATTCTACCTAAACAATAACTATTCCCCGGCAGCGGTGCCAAAAACTTGATGCGTGGTTTTGTGACCTTACAACAGGTTTTACCTCTCGAGGGATCTCAAGAGGCTTACAACCCCACCAGGCAGTGTACCTGACCGATGTAGTATAGGATAGTGGTAAGTACGGGGGATTGATCGTTCTCTCACAGGGAATAGTGTTCGTTAGGATAGAAAAACTACTCTAATAGGTCTAAGGGTGAAGGAAGATTCTTTTTGTATTTTTATGTTTTTATGAAAGCAAGTTAAAATCTCGGTTTTGAAGGAATGGGCGGAATTAGTTGCTAGTCAATTAACCCAAAATTACTACTATTGCAAAAGAAAATAAAATAACTAAACTATTTGTGGTTGTGAAAACAATATGGAGAAAAGTGTGTTTACTTAGACTTCATTATTCACTAACTATCTTTTACTGGTTAATTGATATGTATGTTACTTGTGTGGATGAAGGGTGTATTCCTAATAACTCATGGAGTGGCATACATATCTCTCTAATTCTATGAGCTCTTATCTCCTCCTATGCCATGCACGGCACAACCATAGGGATTGTAAACAGTGGCTCATGCGTTAAATACTACCTTAATAGCCTAGTATGCCTTGGCTACATGTTTCCCAAGACGTTCAAGCACGTTACCATAAAGGAGGTTGACTGGTTTTCTTGAGCCTAACATTGATGGAACAATCATCCCAACAAACAACAACACATCAATTAACCAATAATTAATAGTTAGGTTTCATTAGATCTAAGCAAACACAAGAAGAATTTAGCTACACATGTTAATTAAAAGACAAGCAAAAGAGATAATCAGCCAACACATAGACATATTGATTGAAATTAAAGTGAAGACTTATCTTTAATTAAGCATGAGGGTTCCAAGGGTTGGAAACCCTAAAAAGTACAGAAAATTCGTCTAGGTTTTGGTGCCAAAAGTTCTCCACAAAGTTCCATACTTAATGAATGAAAAATAGAAAACTATATATAGATTTTACATTCTGATGGCGTCAGGTTATAGAGGCTGACGCCGTCAGCTCGCCGCCACTAGGGTTCTCGGATGGCCTAGATCCACTTCTGACGCCGTCACTCTCTATTCCTCTCTGGGCCGTCACTCTTTAACTCATAACCTGACGGCCTACAACTTCTAACACCTGACGGCGTCAGGTGTTAATTTCCAAAATCTTTCTGGCCCGTCATTTGATAATTAGTTTTCACTCTTTTGTCAAGGCTTGCTGACGGCGTCACCTTGTGACTCTGACGCCGTCAGGTTGTAATTTCTGCTTCTTTTGAGACTTTGTCGTTTTCTTCACTTTTATGCTCCAAAAACGTCCAAATATGCATGTTTTCCAGAATTCTTCTCAAAAGTACCTAAAATGACAAAAGGAACGATTTAGGGCAATATTTGATCACATTTATATGAATTAGGGCTTAAATGACCCCCTAAAAGCGTAACACTTTTCGTCTCATCACTTACGTTTTCCATGACTTTTTGGTTTTTGAGGAGAGGTCGGTGTTTCCGGAACTTCATATGTTTCCGTTTGGGACTGTTGTGAGGGTTGGGAGAATTGAAGATTTTGGAAATTTGAATTTAAGTCGGTTTGTTGACTTTCGTGCCAATATTGCATGGCGGCATGGTATTGTTCGTAAGCTTCTTGACTCGACACCCCAAAATCTTGTGGGTTACCCCACATCGGTGGTGCCGAACCCTCGTTTGGATTTGAGGAAGAACCCGCGTATGGGTGATTCCAACCACCACCGAGAAGATTCGTAAACGAGTTGTCATTGTTGTTGCCGCCCGACATTCTTTTTTTTTTGTTTTTTTTTTTTTTTTTTTTTTTTTAATTCAGTTGAGCTTCACTTTAACGCACGTTAACGCACCTCTTGACTTTGGGTGCCGGTAAGGTAACGCACCACGTTAAGGTGGTGCGTTAAGGCTTAACGCAGCCCTCTGCGTTACCTTACCGAGTGATCTAAGAGTAGTGGGTATGGGTGGTTGGTACTTGGTAGCATTAGCGACATCACACTAGCCAATTAGATAACGTGAACCCGACACCAAACCCCGTGCCTAGGGTATGGCGCCGGAATCACTAGCTAAGCGATCCTTTTTTTCCTTCTTTTTTGTGTCTTGCAAAACATGAAAAGAAATATAAGTCGTAATAACAACCAAGTTTGAGAAATGTTCCGTTTTAGTCACTCAAACATAAAAGTTATATAATAATGGAACACTATAGAAGCTTCGGATGGTTTCTATGATCAAAAGAAAGTTAGAGTATCTAAACTGAAACAAAATTCAAACTTTGTTACTATTTTATGATTTTCACACTAAAAAATGATAATGACAATTGGGAATGGGGTTTAACATAGCAATAATCTTTGGAAATATATTAGCTACAATTGAATTGTAGCCAATTCTCTACAATTTAAGTACGCTATAAATTGTGAGTCTCTGAGTTATTTTGTGGGTCTCTGACTTCTTTCTGTGGGTCCCTGATTCATTTTCTTGTGTATTTTGGTGAAGAATTGTAGCCAATTAGCTACAAAAATTGTAGCCAAGCTATCCTCATAATATTTATCTTTACTACATATAAGAGAAAATTGTCAAACTTTGGTCTTACTTAAAAACTTACAATAACGTTTTTTGACTGAAATATTCTCACTTATAAACGTCAATACAAATTATTAGTTATTTAAATACTTAATTACAATTTAATTAATAAATTTTCTCCGCTCTCACTTACATCGTATAATACAATGTCGCCGCTATACTTGAATAACGTTTAGTTAAATAAATGGATAAGTATTTAAAACTCTTTTGAATTTGATACGTTGATCTTTTAGTGTGCATATGGTACTTTTTTTTTAACTGAATGTATAAAGTTTATTTTATCCTGTTAACTTTGTTGTTCGTTTTTTTGGACTAATTCACAAGTTTTGAACTCGCCATACAAAGTCAAATTGAATAAAGCTTTTCGTTGTGTTACATGTCAATGCAACTGGGATGATGTTTATCTTCTTCATACTTGTTTATCTTTTTTATTTATAAATTTTATTGAATTCTGCCGTGGTCACATGTGAAAAGGATCATGACCATTAATTCCTTTTTGGTTCTTATACTTTTTTTTAGATATTTTTATTCATTAGATTCATGTACACATATATATTGCTTCAGTTTCAGTGCACACTAAGGTCTTTGTGTTTTTGCGAATATGATTTCAAACCTATAGTTTTTCTAGATGGTCATAAAATGCAACCTTGACCATTTCATCTTTGAAGATCATTGAATGTTTAGAGTAGTCTAGACATTGCAAATTTGAGATATATGTAGTGGCGAAATATCTATATCAAATGATTTATTTGATATCTTAAACTTATTTGTTAGGTTAGGTTAAAACCGATGTAGTTTTGGTGGCGCCAAGACCACGAGTAGTCACCACAATTATAAACACTCGCCTTTCATGCGTGAAACAACCAAATTAGTACGGAATAGTACCATACTATTTGGTGGTGCAAACCACAAGATGAAAAAATGTGTATTCGAGTGTGTTGTGGGATATGTTTAGATTTAAATGCAATAGAGTAAATTACACCGTTCGTCCTTGTGGTTTGTGTTGACCGCAACCTTAGTGCTTTTGCCAAAAAAATGTGCCGTTGGTCCGTAACTGCCAAACGTTACCCTTGTTGGTTTGTTAAATTTTAAGGGGGTGTTTGAGATTGCTTATAAAACAATATTTCGCTGATTATAAATAGTTTGTGTGTAATGGGATTGCTTCTAAAATGTTTATCAGGTTATTAGCGGTAAATAAGTTGTTTTAGGGAGTGCTTTTGTAATTGTTATTTAGCATATTGTTAGCTTATTCAAGATGAAATTGGTAACCTCTTCGATCAACATTAGCAATAAGTAGTATTAGAAAATGTTTGGGTAAACTTATGTGGCATAACTTGTACTACTGGTAAGATGATCAAAGTTTCTAACAGTCTCTTTGTTCTTCTACTCCACGAAGTGTTAGTCATTTTTGGTCATTTTACCATTGGTAATTTTGATATGCGTGTATACGTTATACCAAACACTCCCTCATGTATTGTGTCTTGATAATGCATAGTAGTAGGCTACTTCTGTAAAAAGTTAACTAATCTAAATAAGCTTACCAAATGACCCCTTGATAGGATTACACAAGTAGCATACAATTTGCGATAAAGTATTAAATATAAGTTTCCGGAGATGCTGGTAAAAGTCTTGATTGGAAGTATTTGAATAAGTTCAAAAATCAATTTATATACTAAGTAGGTTCAGTACAGAATATGTGTATCTGGGAACTTGTGTCGGACTAATATCATGTGTACCTCAGACTAATTAGTAAACAAGAATCTATAGGTATATATGATGATTACCGAGACTGAATATTCCAGGGCCGACAATACATTTCTTTCGATACTAAGATTAGTCATTGATTTTGGTTAATTCTTGACAGTTGTTTATTTGTTCATTTTGGCTAAGAACGAGTGTAAGGAAGATCCTATTCATTCTGCATCATAAGTGAAGTTATTTAAGTATTCTTTTTGGCGCCTACTGTGTGCAAGTGTGCCCTGTTCGCTGCTCTTAAGAAGATTATCTTATACGTGTATTTATATAAAATAATAGAAGATCAAGAAAGGCGCTTTTCGCTTCCCTGTCACAACCATTTAAAAATGGCAATCATATTCAGTTACAGGCTGACATACATAGATGCATCTAAACAACATGTTTAGACAGCTTATAAACATGTGTGTTTTGCTACTACACATGGGGTATATAAGTGTACGTACAGAAATCCGGACACGAGTTCACTTCTAATCCAACCTTGTATTCTTTCCTTAGTTTATTCTAGGTGCCGTTTCCAATTCCCGATATTTTCATAAACTATTGCTAGTGTTATGTTTTATAGTCACAGGTATAAGATAATTGTTCATGGATATAATGTGAGGGTGTTTTTTACTCATTCTTCACTTGTTACCAAGTATGCTGGTCTAGCAGATACCATGAACATTAGTAGATACCATGAACATTAGTTTTTGACTTCCTGGTCAACTGTCAATGCAGGGGTCGTTATTCGTGTTGACCGTTTTTACCGTTATTATTGAATACTGACTGGATTCTGTGGAAGGGCTCACAGACCATGCCTCTGTCACTCTTCATTTGCAGTGGAAATTTATTTATCCTAAAAGTTAATTCTTGAAAGATAATCACAGCAAGAAAGTAAGTGATAACGATGATGGTATGGAGCAATTCTGTCTTCAGCTGCCCACTTGGCCCGTATTATGCGTCTTTATAAAAGGTCAGATTCTGTTTTCTTAACATCCGACCATAGTCATATGAACTCATATCGGTCTATTTCATAGAGGGGGTGTGTATTAGTAATTAGTATTTATCATCATATTGTGCGTATACATGAACATAAACACACACGCATATCATACTAATACAGTTTACTCGTATCTATAGAACACAAACACGTATATAGCATAGTTATAGTGTGATACTTGTATATACACAACATAAATTAACACAATTATGAACATCAAAATGGTCTGTGCTAACTTGGATACACGTAATATTGAATCTTGAAATAGAAATTGGTTCAGCCTTGCTTTATTTTTTATTACGAAAGCAAATAATTGCTTACTAATGCACAGAAACTGTCGTGCCAGTTGCTTCGACATCAAATGATGTGTCACTTATATCATTTTGCTATACTAGGCAAACTGGTTATTTTTTATTATTTCTTTTTTTAGCGCAACTTTTGATGATCCTATAGCATAAGTGGTTGTGCTATTTAGAGAGTGGCGATGACGTTAGAGTATATATTGTGTAAAAACGGATTTTTTCCCTTGTGTCACCAAAGGCAGACTAGGTGATTCATTTTTTTTTCCCCAATATAAATTTTTGTGTTTATTTGTTTGTGGTATAGGATATAACTACTTGTTGAATAATGAAAGGGTGATGAGCTTGTTGCAGCATATTTATCTAGTAGGATAGGAATAAAACTTGCGCGCAGACACACAAATTGTGTAATTACAGATCAATAGGAAGGGCATATACTATTTATAGTAAGACAAATAAATGTAAGAACCTAGTGAATATCCAAATTAGGAAAAACCAAATTTGGTAAATAAAATAGAAAGGGTGACCTTTGTGCACCAAGGGTCCTTTAGCATCTGTCACAATAAGTAAAGAGTAACCTTACAAGTTGCTCTTTAAATAAACAATATTATAGAAACAAATAAAAAACAGGTTACTGACCAACTATTTATATCAATATTCATGAGACCTGCTAACCTCTGCCTTGGTATTACTTTTGCTTACTCAAAAGGAAACCAAGTTTCTTTATGTAAGAGATGAAAGGTAGATCGTCTTCAAAGCAAGGTAGGATTAGCAAAGTGGTAGGGGTATCGATGGAAAAAGACAAAGTTGATAAGGTTAAAGAAGAGCCTCACCTATCCGGTGCATACATACGTAGTCTAGTCAAACACTTAAGCTCTACAAGAACCAAAGATTCAGTCAATGGAGACGCAAATTTGATTCCAAAGCCGGATGGGGAATGCTTTAGTGATTCCAACAATATGCAACCAGAAACGCCATCACCGCCACCACCACAGCAACAACCGCCACACAAGAAACAAGTTAGAAGGAGGCAACACACTACTAAACCTTATCAAGAAAGGCTGCTAAATATGGCTGAAGCTAGGAAGGAAATCGTCACTGCCCTTAAGTATCATAGAGCTTCCAAACAAGAATCAGCCAATAATAATCTTGATCAAAAATCGTCCTCCCAAACACACCCACAATCAGAACAACCTCCTTACACCACAACTAATTTACCCAACCATTATCCGAGTTTATCATGTCCACCCTCAATTCCATATTATTGGCCTATACCGCCAATTATTCCTCCACCTCTTCCACCACCTTATCATGAAAATGCCAATTTCACACTCCCTAATCAAACCTTGGGCTTAAATCTCAACTTTCATGATTTCAAAAACTTAGATGCCAATCTTTATCACAACCCATTATCAAATTCTTCGACATCATCAGCATCAGCATCCGCGTCTTCATGTTCGTCCACGTCTACTTCATCTTCAGCTGCCATTTCAGAAGTGTTGGTCCCCATGCCAGAGGAGGTGATGACCAACTCCTCAAGTGGAAGTGATCTACATCATGCTATGGACGAAGATGAGATGGAGGAGATTAGATCTTTAGGAGAGCAGCACCAGATAGAGTGGAATGATAGGGTGAATTTAGTCAAGTCAGCTCGGTGGCACAAGTTCTTGAAGACCATTGAAATTGGACCAGAAGACGCGAAAGTTGATGATGGTTTAGATTTTTTTGATCAAGTCACGGAATTCCCATCTTGGTTGATCAACGCCAATGAACATGTGGATGATCATTTTTCGGATGATTATGTGCAAGATCCTTCCTTAAATTGGTAAGATTCCATTCTTTATTACTACATCTTTGTCATAACATTATATTAAAAATTGTAACCTTTATGAGATGGAGATGTTTTATGTTCCTAGGAATCATATCCGTACACCTTTTTAATTTTCTAAAATTACTAGCCTAATATTTATTCAACATTTTATTGTAAACCTTGTTTAGCCATTGATGTTAATGTCCATACTGTTGGGTTCTGAATATTTGCAGTGTTAGAATTTAAAACTATGACACAAAGGTCCCCACCACACCACCATGTTTCTTACAAGTCTGCCTGCCTCTGAACCCTTTTTATAAAATTATGTGACAGTTTCCATGACCTCATTTATTTTGCACTTGCACTGTAACTTTGTCTGGTAATCTTCTTGTTGCTTATACCAAATGCTAAAACTTTTTTACTATCACAAGAAAACTTGTTTAACTATAAATGTTTGTTTGGTAAAATTAGTGCTATATGCATTTATACTTGATGTATGCTTATTAAGCTAGTTACTTATATTATATGCATTACATGTATACACAAATAATTTTTAATTAAGTATGATGACTACTTTCATGCACTACTGCTGATTTTGATCAAGGGCGGACCTGTTCACAGGGGTTTTGTGAACCACATGGATTTATTCGGCATAATGTAAAATATAGTAAAAAGTCTAAAATTTTTAAAATGCAAAATGTCCAAAATTTGGTGTTGCAAGTTCTATTTATTTTCAGTAAAATGCACCAAACATTTGGGTCTTGAGTCCGTCACTGATTTTAATGTAATATATTTGTGGAATTCGGGGTTATTATAGTTACAGAATAAATCTTCGGATGAACTAGATATTATGCAACCTCATAGATTAATATCTTTGGTTGCATCTTGTCTAAGGAACGTTATTGTTTTTTGTCACATTCCATTTTTTTAGGGTATAAAAGACTTTTTGTTGTTTATGTATGCAGCATGGACATTGGTGAAATTGAAGGAATGGATGGGGAATGGCTAGTCTGAAACAAGATTGAATTTTTTTAGTAATCATTTTGTGGCTATATTTTTGTAATATGTCAAGCTTGTTCTCTACTTCATTAAACTCTTTCCCCACTATTTTGGTGTGAAATAAGGCTTCAGGGACATGTAATATTGAGAGAAAAAAGTTCAATAATATGGATACAATTCTGTGTCTTGCAAAACAGAATATATATCAAAACAAAGTACAAGGAAATTCCAAAATTGATCATGATGGTTTATAGCTTTAGTGGTATACTTAAAGGGTGTTTAATACTTGTTTCAGACTGGAAATAACCAATTATTGAACCAAAGAGAAAGTACGATTAAAATTTGGTTCTAGCTTTCGGGTCGGTTTAAGTGATTCCAGACTTCTTTCCTTTCATATTCAAGAAAGCCAATATCATGTGATCTAACCAACACATCTAGTCATCTACTTGACGACTATTGACTCAATCACCCTTTAATCTCTATAATGTTTAGAGGGTTTTTATATCACTTCATTGGTTTTTAAACATTTCAACAACTCACTTCTGCATCTCATCCATTTAAAACCCTTTATCCTCTTTAACATTGAAGAGTAGTGGTGACAAATTAATTAAGTGAAAGCGCACTACTCGCCTAATTACCATTATCATCTACCATCACCCCCTTGTCATGTTCCTACGGTATACTCCTCCCAAGTCGTAAGGTGAGCCATTTGCCATGCTCTTTCGACAATGCCTGTTAGACCATTCGATTGCCGTAACACACTACCTCTAGTGGAGTCAATGTCACACCATATCTATCATATGCAAAACTTCTAGTTAGAAATTTAGACAAAAAGATATGTTGATCAAGATCTTAGATGTTTAGCCCATGTTTAGCCTTGACCCAAGCACTGTTCAGACCTTAGCCTGCTTACTGCAACTGGAGATGGCCCGAGTTTCAGATTCACCACTTCAAGCCCAGTAGATGTTTAGCCCATGTCTAGTATGGCCCATGTTCTTGGCCCACATATTTTGGAATATGAATTTTTTCTTCTTAAAACATCCAAATATCCAATATCATCTAACTTCGATTTCCTTAGTATTCCAATTACATCACGGGAAATATGTTATGTAATAATGTAAAATCATGTCACAATTACCGAATCATTTGAAATATATCTGGTAAAAAATATAAGTGTTACGAGTCTTCTTTAGTTTTAATAAAATGCACCCGGCAACTAATAGGATCGAGATCGCAATTGATTGTTAACCTCCCAATGTTCATTCATGATACTAATACTAATTCTGATTATGTTTCTAAAACAACATCAAATCCTTATTCTATATTTTAAAAATGATGTGTGCTTAATCATATCAAATACATCAGATATTCATAAAGATTTAAGAATTATAACAAAAATGGGTTGACAAGTTATTGTCAGTCTTACCTAACGTTATTCGATTTGATTGACCTAGTTAACATTTACCTGCCAATTTTACTACATTTAATTTCTAGAATCGAACTTAAGCCTTACCCTTAACGTATCCAACTGATTCCCAACTTGGCTCTCAAGAAGGTTAGATATTCATTATATGACAAGGTTGGTATTATGCCAAATGCTCAGAATCGATCTGCTAGGTCACACGTTAATCAGGTTTAAGTTGGCGCCTAATTTATGAAAGTGACCGATTGTTATACCAAACGAATATTAGTATCGTGACGACGTAATCCTTTCGTACATATACAATACTTAGATTACACTAATGTGTTTATGTGAGGACACAAACATGATATATGATGTCTAGATGTGACGAATTTGATTCATATTTATATAAATGAATCACTTTACATTATTTTCTCGTCTCTAGCATGTCAAACGGAATGAAACTAAAATGTTTTAATCGTGATGAAACCTGTCAAGTTGTCGAACAAGTCAAACAAATGGTAGGTCATCGAGCTTAACATGTATTTTTAACGTACAAAATCACTTAAATATTTTATCATCAAAACTATATTAGTATTGTATCGAAATAATCATCTCATTGTACGTAAAATATCTTCTATTTGTATAGAATAGAAAACATAACAAAAAGTTCCTTAACCCAATTCGATCCAACTTATTACATTAGAGCTAGTATGGTGGCTTGGACCTATGCCGAAGTTATATGTGTCGCGTCGGCTCGGCTTTTGTTTATGTAACATTGTCTTATAATTATGCATCAAAATTTGCTATTGTTGTCCTTAGCAGACGTACGAGTTTGTCACATGGTATGCACTTCTTTAATAAAGTCGGAAAACGATATACAGTTAGTATTAGACTTTTAAATATGTAAAGAAAATTTTTCATTCTTATACTATACTAGTGATGATGTTTTTAAAATATGCACGTGCATACCATCTCATTCAAGTATTTCCGCCTCAAAAAACTGTCTTATATCAATGTTGTTTAACCCGTTATCCATCTACCTCATCTATTTTATCATAATATAGTTATTAGGGAGTATATTAAATTTAAATAATATATATCGTTATTCTACACCGTTGAAACGTTGGTTTAGGTTAGCATTTATTTGATGAAAGTGGCCTCTCGATCATACACGGTCGACAGTATTTAATGAGCTTTGATGTTATCACTTTATCCTTCATTGACTTATTCCGTTATCGAGTCAAACTTAGCTTGCTAGTAATAATCTTTTGATCTAATATAAATATGAGTTGGACGTATATGTAAATCTGCTTTTGCATGGATGTTGATTAATAGTAGGGCCGTAGATAAATCGCGAATACGGATGAAGTTTTGTTCATATTCGTTCGTTTAATTTTAATCAGATAAATAAATATACTTAAAAATTTAAATGGACGAATTTTCTTGTTCATGTTAGTTTATTAAGAAAATGAGTTGTTCATTTTCGTTCATTAAGATACTATACGAACCTAAGATGAACATAAAGGGATCGAACATAAAACAACGTAGAAAAACAAACATATAAAGTTACGCATAATATTTGTTCTATAAGTATTGTTTTATTTAAACAAACCAGTTTTTATACAATTAAAAGATATGATATATGAACATAAACAAGTAAAACATAAACGAACATTATAAACGCATAATCCAGACATTTAAATTACTAATATAAATGAACATACGTGACTTTTGTTTATGTTTGTTTATTTAACTAAACGAACGTAATATATTGTTCATGTTAGGTTATTTAATAAATAAATGAATTTAGCGAACTTTTTATCAAATGATTTATAAAATGTTTACTTGTATTATATGCATTACATTACATGTATACACAAGATTTTTAATCAAGTATGATGACTACTTTCATGCACTGCTGCTGATTTTGATCAAGGGCGGACCTGTTCACAGGGGTTTTGTGAACCACATGGATTTATTCGGCATAATGTAAAATATAGTAAAAAGTCTCAAATTTTCAAAATGCAAAATGTCCAAAATTTGGTGTTGCAAGTTCTATTTACTTTCAGTAAAATGCACCAAACATTTGGATCCTGAGTCCGTCACTGATTTTAATGTAATATATTTGTGGAATTCGGGTTATTATAGTTACAGAATAAATCTTCGGATGAACTAGATATTATGCAACCTCATAGTTAATTATCTTTGGTTGCATCTTGTCTAAGGAACGTTATTGTTTTTTGTCACATTCCATTTTTTTAGGGTATAAAGACTTTTTGTTGTTTATGTATGCAGCATGGACATTGGTGAAATTGAAGGAATGGATGGGGAATGGCTAGTCTGAAACAAGATTAAATTTTTTTTAGTAATCATTTTGTGGCTATATTTTTGTAATATGTCAAGCTTGTTCTCTACTTCATTCAACTCTTTCCCCACTATTTTGGTGTGAAATAAGGCTTCAGGGACATGTAATATTGAGAGAAAAAAAGTTCAATAATATGGATACAATTCTGTGTCTTGCAAAACAGATCAATATATCAAATCAAAGTACAAGCAAAATTCCAAAATTGATCATGATGGTTTATAGCTTTCGTGGTATACTTAAAGGGTTTATTTATTTATTTATTTATTTTTGGGGGGTAAAGCTACTTAAAGGGTGTTTAATACTTGTTTTAAACTGGAAATAAGCATTTATTGAACAAAAGAGAAAGTATGATTAAAATTTGGTTCTAGTTTTCGGGTCGGTTTAAGTGATTCCAGAGTTCTTTCCTTTCATATTCGAAAAAGCCAATATCATTGTGATCTAACCAACACGTCTAGTCATCTACTTGACGACTATTGACTCAATCACCCTTTAATCTCTATAATGTTTAGAGGGTTCTTATATCACTTCATTGGTTTTTAAACATTTCAACAACTCACTTCTGCATCTCATCCATTTAAAACCCTTTATCCTCTTTAACATTGAAGAGTAGTGGTGACAAATTAATTAAGTGAAAGCGCACTACTCGCCTAATTACCATTATCATCTACCATCACCCCCTTGTCATGTTCCTACGGTATACTCCTCCCAAGTCGTAAGGTGACCCATTTGCCATGCTCTTTCGACAATGCCTGTTAGACCATTCGATTGCCGTAACACACTACCTCTAGTGGAGTCAATGTCACACCATATCTATCATATGCAAAACTTCTAGTTAGAAATTTAGACAAAAAGACATGTTGATCAAGATCTTAGATGGGCCTTGACCCAAGCACTGTTCAGACCTTAGCCTGCTTACTGCATCTGGAGATGGCCCGAGTTTCAGGTTCACCACTTCAAGCCCAGTAGATGTTTAACCCATGTCTAGTATGGCCCATGTTCTTGGCCCACATATTTTGGAATATGAATTTTTCTTCTTAAAACATCCAAATATCCAATATCATCTAACTTCGATTTCCTTAGTTGGTTTGGCGCCTTATTGATGGTTCTTTGAAGCCGTTCTCGGTGAGCCAGGTTTGGAGTTCGATTCGGCCGAGAGATAACAAAGTGATTTGGTATAATATGGTGTGGTTCCCTAATAACATACCTCGCCACGCGTTTATCTTTGGCTTATTATTAAGCGTAAGCTTAAAACGCAGGACCGTATCTATTGGTGGGATGTGGATAGTAACCTTGGATCTACATGCTCGCTATGTGATCTAATTCCGGATACTCATGATCATCTATTTTTTGATTGTTCATTTGCTGATTCGGTTTGGTCTCATATGAAGTCGTTGGCTGGTCTTGCTAACCTTCCTCATAATGTCTACTCTATTGTTGATCAGCTTGGTTCTAGTGCTAATCGAAGGTCGACTCAAATTGTTGTGGCTAAATTGGTGCTTGCGGCTTCTACGTACTTTATATGGCAAGAGCGTAATTGGCAATTACATCACGGGAAATATGTTATGTAATAATGTAAAATCATGTCACAATTACCGAATCATTTGAAATGTATCTGGTAAAAAATATAAGTGTTACGAGTCTTCTTTAGTTTTAATAAAATGCACCCGGCAACTAATAGTATCGAGATCACAATTGATTGTTAACCTCCCAATGTTCATTCATGATACTAATACTAATTCTGATTATGTTTCTAAAACAACATCAAATCCTTATTCTATATTTTAAAAATGATGTGTGCTTAATCATATCAAATACATCAGATATTCATAAAGATTTAAGAATTATAACAATAATGGGTTGACAAGTTATTGTCAGTCTTACCTAACGTTATTCGATTTGATTGACCTAGTTAACATTTACCTGCCAATTTTACTACATTTAATTTCTAGAATCGAACTTAAGCCTTACCCTTAACGTATCCAACTGATTCCCAACTTGGCTCTCAAGAAGGTTAGATATTCATTATATGACAAGGTTGGTATTATGCCAAATGCTCAGAATCGATCTGCTAGGTCACACGTTAATCAGGTTTAAGTTGGCGCCTAATTTATGAAAGTGACCGATTGTTATACCAAACGAATATTAGTATCGTGACGACGTAATCCTTTCGTACATATACAATACTTAGATTACACTAATGTGTTTATGTGAGGACACAAACATGATATATGATGTCTAGATGTGACGAATTTGATTCATATTTATATAGATGAATCACTTTACATTATTTTCTCGTCTCTAGCATGTCAAACGGAATGAAACTAAAATGTTTTAATCGTGATGAAACCTGTCAAGTTGTCGAACAAGTCAAACAAATGGTAGGTCATCGAGCTTAACATGTATTTTTAACGTACAAAATCACTTAAATATTTTATCATCAAAACTATATTAGTATTGTATCGAAATAATCATCTCATCGTACGTAAAATATCTTCTATTTGTCTAGAATAGAAAACATAACAAAAAGTTCCTTAACCCAATTCGATCCAACTTATTACATTAGAGCGCTAGTATGGTGGCTTGGACCTATACCGAAGTTATATGTGTCGCGTCGGCTCGGCTTTTGTTTATGTAACATTGTCTTATAATTATGCATCAAAATTTGCTATTGTTGTCCTTAGCAGACGTACGAGTTTGTCATATGATATGCACTTCTTTAATAAAGTTGGAAAATGATACGGAGTATGTACTTAGTATTAGACTTTAAAAATAAATAATAAATAAATAAAAAATTGTTTTTACACTAGTGATGATGCTTTTTTTAGGTAAAAAAGTTGCCCCGTAAAATAAAGTGACGATGTTTTTAAAGTATGCATGTGCATACCATCTGATTCAAGTATTTCCGTCTCAAAAAACTGTCTTCTATCAATTTTGTTTAACCCGTTATCCATCTACCTCATCTATTTTATCATAATATAGTTATTAGGGAGTATATTAAATTTAAATAATATATATCGTTATTCTACACCGTTGAAACGTTGGTTTAGGTTTAGCATTTATTTGATGAAAGTGGCCTCTCGATCATACACGGTCGACAGTATTTAATGAGCTTTGATGTTATCACTTTATCCTTCATTGACTTATTCCGTTATCGAGTCAAACTTAGCTTGCTAGTAATAATCTTTTGATCTAATATAAATATGAGTTGGACGTATATGTAAAATCTGCTTTTGCATGGATGTTGATTAATAGTAGGGCCGTAGATAAATCGCGAATACGGATGAAGCTTTATTCATATTCGTTCGTTTAATTTTAATCAGACAAATAAACATACTCAAAAGCTTAAATGGAAGAATTTTCTTGTTCACGTTAGTTTATTAAGAAAATGAGTTGTTCATTTTCGTTCATTAAGATACTAAACGAACCTAAGATGAACATATAAGGATCGAACATAAAACAACGTAGAAAAACAAACATATTAAATTATGCATAATATTTTGTTCTGTAAGTATTGTTTTATTTAAACAAACCAGTTTTAAAAGTATACAATTAAAAGATATGATATATGAACATAAACAAATAAAACATAAACGAACATTAATAAATGCATAATCCAGACATTTAAATTACTAATATAAATGAACAGACGCGACTTTTGTTTATGTTCGTTTATTTAACTAAACGAACGTAAAATATTGTTCATGTTATGTTATTTAATAAATAAATGAAATTAACGAACTTTTGAACGTTCCGTTTACGGCCTTAATTAATAGTAACACTGATTGGCCTGCATGTTGGACTTACTTACGAGGGTGTATGTTTGTTACTGAGTAATTTGGTGAACTAATTATTTTCTTACAAAAAGTCTTCTGAATATTCTATGATGAAGTGTATACGTACAATATGATCATTTTTTTACGATTGTGTTTCTTTTTAACCTTTTAGTTTGTCCATGTTTCATAAAAGCTACTCGTGATTAAAATTTATAGTTTGTGAGTTTGTCCATGTTTCTTTGGAGTTCATATTTATAAAGAGCTTTGACATGTATATATGATCCATTGTTAAGTCAACGAATCAAGAAACAATATAAGCTTTACTTTTTAGTGGACATGCATTTCAGAACCAGCTAGTATATCAGTATATGATACGGTCCAAGTGATATATGAGCTTGGAACACACGTACATGATATGATTATTACTCAAGTACCTATTACGAGTAATGAATAATGAATTAACCAACTCCTATGAATGTATCATAGTACAATACGATACGATATAAACGTACCAGTGTACTAACACTAATTCTGGTATGCAATGTAGACAGATAATATAATAAAAATGTACATTCATGTATTTTAGTTTATTATGTTTTTTTTGACAATAAATTTACGAATATCAAGAATTTCATTTAGCTCATGCCCGTTCGGGCTCGTGCCCATTCGGGCTCGAGCCCGTTTGGCTTGCACCCGTTCGGGCTGAAGCCCATTTGGCCCATTGCCCGTTGCGTGAATTGGCACAACAATAAGTAAAAACGGAAATATTTGGTTAACGAACGAATAAAAATAAACGGTATACGTATTTATAGTTAAAGTTTATGTAAAAACAAATATAAAGTTAATGGAAATAGTTTCGGGTGCTCGGGAAATGATTATGACACGTTTTATTGGTCTCGTTAGCATTTCGTTAAAAATATAATAAAAATGACAATAATAGTCCCTATGGGCGCATTAGGGTTTGCTTATGGTCCAAACTACACATATATAAACACACATTATAATAGTTTAGGGTTTTCACCCTTTCTCCTCTCTCTCTCTCTCTTAGCCGCACCTCACCAAACCCTCACCCTCTCCATTTCCGGCCATTTTTCCAGCCAAAGCACCACCACCGCCGCGAGTGAGCTTACACCGCCACCACCACATTCACCTTTATCTCATCCTCGTTCTTTTGACATATTACACGCGCTCCAATTCTCACCCAAACACATCTTTTGTTCGAGTTTTGGTCACGAATTCGACACCCACATCATCTCTTTCGTGTTTTCTTGGTTACCGAAGACTAAGGTAGGAAGAACTCGTCGTTCTAGTGGTCGTAGCACCACGTTTGGACTCAAAACCCCACGGTTTTGAGGGTTCACACATAATAACGAAAAGATAAACTATTAAATTGTACATTGTGCTTAAATAGTTGTATATTTTGATGAAGGGGTAAATTAAATATGGATGGGTTTTAATGGAGGGTTGTACATTGTGTTTAAATGATTGTAATATTGGGTGTAGGGGTGTTTTTAATGCTATTAATGTATAATTCATAGTGTTTTGGTCTGAATTTGGTTCCATGCTTTTTTTTGTTGTACACCATGCTTTACTTGTTGTAATTATGAAAATTCCTTGCTTTAAAGTGTTGTAAACATTGCATAATTTTTTGTACATCTGAAATTTTTGAAGAGAGAGTCTTTTGTCTATTATAAGTAGTATAGATAGTCCGTTCGTATCTTAGACGACTCTGAAATACTATTATCGTAAAATAAATGCAAGCAACCAAGATATTGTTGCTAAAATATGAGTTATTGCTATGGCACTTTTCGAAGTTAACCACACATTCAACGTGAAGCACGAAAAACAAATTACTATAAGAAATAGAAGCAATGAGCTCGATTGCTTGGGATCGCAACGTAAGATGGTTTTGGCTTATCTTGGTATGTTGAGGTAAGTTCTTATGAACATGTGCTTTCAATGGGTCTACAAATGGGATATGATGGTCATAAGTTATGCAATATGGCTTCTAACAAGCTATCAGATTTTACGATCTTGACTATCTAGCTATTCTACGATATGGTTGGTACATCCTAAATAAGGCATGATGTTAACATGGTTAGATCCTTGACTACTTGAGTGGTTTTTAAGTCTAATATGGCCGAGCCCAACATGGACGCTGATTAACGTGACATGTGTGTACCAAAGGACTTGTGTCACAATGGTACCCTTTTTTGTGTGAGAAGCTCTCCAACTAAATGGGTGTGGGTTCAAGTCCTACTTAGAACATGTGAGATAGTTTGTGATTGTATATTGTGAGATAGTTGATGTTCTAAAAAAAACGTGGCATGTGTGTGCATCTTTAACATGGCTTTGTTATTACGTTGATTTTAAGAGTTTATTCAAACTACATATGATAAAAGGAATGGGTGACAGACCACGTTTAGCGACGGCATATGTCGTTCGTAAAAGTCACAAAACGACAAGACTCGGTTTTTTTTTTTTTTTTTTTACTTTTGACTTTCAACAAGCCATGTTGATATACGTTTGACTGTGGGACCATATTTTTAGCGCGACAAATGTCTTCGCTAAAACTTTTCCCATTTTAATTTCCTATTTTCTTTTTTGGTAATTCTCTTCTGAAACCAATCGAGCTCACCAAAGACTTTTAGCGAGACACTTGTCCTCGCTGCTAAAACTATATACCTATTAAATAATGAGTTTTTTCAAATTAAATAACTTACTCTTATTAAAAATGAATTTTAAAAGTGATTAAATAATAATTTATAACAGGTATATAATTTTGGCGACGATGTGTGTCATTGCTAAAATCCCCAAATCATTTTAAAAAATGTATTATAATTGTCAAAGTTTAAAAAAAATGCATAAAATTAGTTTATCGACAAAATTAATAATTTAACAAATTATAAAAATTACTTTGTAGTAAAAATATATTTAAGTCGTAAATGTAGTAAATTACGAAGAAGGTAGTATATCATGTATCGTCGATACTTACGTATTTGGACTTGCGTTATTCAAAAGATGTTCTTATGTATATGTTTTATCAAATATTATTTAACGAGATGCGATGATATTATTCGATTGAATATGAAGACAATTGGTTCACATATCTCGATCATCACTTAAATAGTTTCGAATTTCATAACACTTGCTTATGAACATTGTTTTAGAAAGGCACTTGCTTATGAACATTAATACTCGTCGTATTTAACTTGCGTAATTCAGATATTGTTCTCTATAAGGGCTATCAATACCATTAAATGAAATGCGATGATGCAACTCGATTTAATATGAAGACGTTTATTCGCATGACTCGATCAATAAATAGTCTCGGATTTGATAACACTTACATATAAACATCGATATTTTCATATTTGACTTGCATAATTCATAAGACGTTCTTTCATATATGTGATATCAATATCATCTAATAAATGCGATGATTCCAATCGATTGAATATGAAGACACTTGGTTGGTTCAAATATCTCGATCATCACTTGAATAGTCTCGGATGTGACAATACTTGCTTGTGAACATCGATACTCGTTGTATTTGACTTGTGTAATTCAAAAGATTTTGTTCCCTACAAGCGCTATCAATATCATTTAATAAAATGCGATGATTCCACTCGATTGAATATGAAGACACTTGGTTGGTTCACATGACTCAATCACTTGAATAGTGTAGGATGTGATAACACTTGCTTTCGTATTTGACTTGTGCCATTCAAAGGATGTTGTTCCATATAAGCGCTATCAATATAATATATTAAAATGTGATAATGCAACTCGATTGTATATGAAGACATTTGTTTTGCATGACTCGATCACTTAAATAGTCTCAAGTGTAATTAAACTTGCTTATTAACACCCTCGTATTTGACTTGCTTAAAACGGTATTTTATTTAAAGTTTTAGACTGTCAATTAATTCATATCTTATTCTACATTTTAGTTAAATACATTAATCCTAATCAAAATTTTACAAATAGAAATAATAAGATTTTTATGAAACACACATTTGTCGTCTCTAAAAGTCACAAGTCGTCGCTATAGGTCAGCCCCGAAAATTTCATTTCCCTCCTCACTTTTTCTTTAACACGCTAAACCTTTTAGCGATGACAAAATCAAATATTATCAAAATAATAAATTAAATTAAATATATAATGTTGACTTTGACCGACCTTTTAGCGACGACATGAGATCTATATGTGTCTTCGCTAAAAGTACCGTCTAAATTATTATACAATCTATCTCTTCTTCTCATTCTTACAACATACAAACACACTTCTTTTATCTCACTTTCTGCAAAAATACCCTTGTTTTTCACCACAAATTAACACCACCACTACAACCACTACTTTTAACACCACCTTCACCACCACTTTTACCACCATCATTTACCCACTACAACCACCTTCACTAGTACCGCTAGGCACTACCACCACCTGCTACTACCACCACAACCAACTACCTTCTTTTATGTATAAATGTGTTATTTGTTTAATGAATTTTTTTCCTTTTGTTTGTGTGTGTGTTTAGGTTGTGTTTGTTTTAGGTACCACCACCTCCACCGATGCCACTTCCCCGGGGGACACAACCTTCACCACCACATCTGTTGTCGTCGCGCACTACCACCACCACAGCCTACCAAGGGCTATTTTTGTTTTTGTGTAATTCGTTTTTGAGTGTTTGTATATAATTTAATTTGTTGAAGTTTGCGTTTGGTTAGCCATGTATTTGAAGTTGAAAGACTAACTTAGTTTGTGTTTGGTCAGTATGGTATTTGAATGTAGATATAAACTTTGTGAATATGTCAAGATGATTATGCAAATATGTTATGTGCATATAATTTTTTATTTGATAGTTAGACTATTGTAAATGATTTTAGGATTTTAGCGAGTAATTCTGAAATGTCCTCGCCTAAAGTTAATCATCACATAAAACTCGTCCGAATTAATTCGTTAGAAATTAATTTCGAAAAAGCCCTTGTTTTGGACTGATTATTGAATGTTTTGTCTCATTTAAGGTATAGATGTGTATAAATGTACTATTTGAGAAAAATTCGATAGCATTTCTGATGAGGCGAAAAGTGTTACGCTTTTAGGGAGTCATTTAAGCCCTAATCCGTAATTATTTGATCAAATATTGCCTTAAATCGTTCCTTTTGTCATTTTAGGTACTTTGAAGAGGAAATCTGGAAAAGGAATCATTTTGAACGTTTTTGGAGCATAAAAGTGAAGAAAACGACAAAGTCTCAAAATATACTGGAAATTGTACCTGACGGCGTCACGCTTTACCATGTGACGTGAAAGATATACTATTTCATAACATGGTTGGTTTTGTGGATTATAGATTGAATGAAAGGAAGAGTTTAGAGAGAGAAAGAAAAAGGGAGTTGGGAACTTAGAGAGAGAAAATAAAGTTGTATGATTAAGATGAAGAGAAGTTCCAACCCTCTCAACATGTGGAGAGGGGTATTTATACTTACAATATAGTGCCTCATGAAACAGGTTATAGAGCGAGCACAGTGGGTAAAGACCCGACTCACTCCACGAATACTATTTACATACTAATAAACTATTAATATACTAACTACGATAGATACTACGAGCTACTTGATGCTAGAATATACTCGGGGTGACCGAGTCTTTAATGTGAATAAACATATTCCTAACAATCTCCCCCTAAGGGAGGTCACCCCGGAAATTAAGACTTGAATTCTAGCATTCCGATCTTCGAATATGTCTTTGTAGCTCGTAGTCTCTGATTCTTCATTGTTGCAAGCTTTGTGCATTCAGCAGTAGATTTAAGATGACTTGTTCAAAGCGTCGGATGACCGTTGACATGACTTCGTGTTTATCATCCGAAATAATAGCTTCAAGTCATCTTTGTGGACTCAAGATGGCTTGTATGGAGTGTTGGATGATCCTTGACATTACTTCGTATTCATCATCCAAAAAGAGCATCTTTAAACCATCTTTGAGTAGTATCGTCTCCATGTGATTTGGACATCTTTGTAGTGGCATGCTCACACTTTTCTGGATCATGATCTACTACATCAGAGTTGTAGAAGCATAGATGAAGCCCATTCAATGATCATGATTTATGTTGATTCGTTGATGTTGAAGTGTGAGCATGAGGTGATGAATCCGCATTTTTTCAGCAATCAGCAACATTCGCCAAGAATTCTTGCATAAGACAGTTAGCAATAATACGTCCGGTACTTACAGGTTTGGACTTAGAGATCATTAACAGCATAGTGTGAAAACTTTCTCTAAACCTTGCCAAGGCCGTTCCTAATCGGATACCCCCGAAAGGGCTTTCACTGACATACCGTAGTACACCAACGATTAGGTGAGTCACTGGAGATCACTCCACGACTGTAGACCGTGTTGAAACCGCCACGATCACTAAGCGTAATCCACAAGTAATTACCGAAGTGACCTGCTTTCAGGGCTGTTTGATGTTGACCCTGGCAAGAATTTTCACTCAATCATTGGAAATTACATAAGTATATTCCCTCATAAGTGTTCTTGGCAGATTGCTAAGATCTGCGTAGGACTCATAAAGTTACCACTGGTGTCCTTAATGTTGACCAACCAGGGTAGAAGTAGCACATGTTCCTATGAGATCTTTTGATGCATCTCGTGGCTCTAGACTCGATAAGTGCATTATTTGGTCGTTGGAGACTGGAGCGGTGTCTCCTGTTTCAATATCAACATAGCTCGTAATGAGCGGTCGATAGATTATGCAGGGTTCCCCGTGAGAATGAAACAAGCTCTTTTGAGAGAACTTGAGTGGTTAGAAGGTTTAGTGCAGTGCGTCACTGGGTCCATGACGTTTGCATATGAATTGAACCCGGTTTCTGCCCTAAGGTTGAATAATGGGAGGGCTGTTTCTTTTCACCCTTTCTCATTTTATTTCTTTTTAATTCTTCAACCCCTTCTTTCTCCTTTCTCATTTATCTCCTTTTTTCATAATCATACCTAAGGACTTTCTAATACTATCTATTCGGTATTGTCCTTGGGTAGATCCCTCCGGTTCTGGCGGATCATAGGAAGGTTTTCCTAACCTTAGCCACCTTATAACTTCATGACTATCCTATGTTTCCATCGACCAAATCATTGAAAATTCTCTCAAAGTGTTCATGATTAAGAAACACATTTTTGCTAACACTTTGAGAGTTTTATGATTTTCAAATGCTCCCCCTTAACATGTGCTCATAGGTTTTTGATAGAAATTTGCACATGTCGGGGTGAGTTGCACTTTTTGAATTGATCCACTCTTAATAGACATATACCTGAGGGACACGTTTACGTTGCTTAGTTAAAGAGTTCCATTATCAGCTTTTAGGTGATAACTAGCCCTAATAACTAACTTGAAGTTGTTAACATTCTTTAAAAAGGAAGTTAGACCCGTCAAAGTACATATCTAAAAAGAGTTTCTCGAAACGGTACATTCTACTTGGATAAATCCTTTCGAATACTAACATTTGTGTTTCGTCAATTCAATTGTTAAATCTAAGTCATGCCCACATGAGATGNCTGGAGATCACTCCACGACTGTAGACCGTGTTGAAACCGCCGCGATCACTAAGCGTAATCCACAAGTGATTACCGAAGTGACCTGCTTTCAGGGCTGTTTGATGTTGACCCTGGCAAGAATTTTCACTCAATCATTGGAAATTACATAAGTATATTCCCTCATAAGTGTTCTTGGCAGATTGCTAAGATCTGCGTAGGACTCATAAACTTACCACTGGTGTCCTTAATGTTGACCAACCAGGGTAGAAGTAGCACATGTTCCTATGAGATCTTTTGATGCATCTCGTGGCTCTAGACTCGATAAGTGCATTATTTGGTCGTTGGAGACTGGAGCGGTGTCTCCTGTTTCAATATCAACATAGCTCTAAATGAGCGGTCGATAGATTATGCAGGGTTCCCCGTGAGAATGAAACAAGCTCTTTTGAGAGAACTTGAGTGGTTAGAAGGTTTAGTGCAGTGCGTCACTGGGTCCATGACGTCTTGTCTTCAATACCGATGTTACCTTAGTAGCAATCAGTAGCATATGAATTGAACCCGGTTTCTGCCCTAAGGTTGAATAATGGGAGGGTTGTTTCTTTTCACCCTTTCTCATTTTATTTCTTTTTAATTCTTCAACCCCTTCTTTCTCCTTTCTCATTTATCTCCTTTTTTCATAATCATACCTAAGGACTTTCTAATACTATCTATTCGGTATTGTCCTTGGGTAGATCCCTCCGGTTCTGGCGGATCATAGGAAGGTTTTCCTAACCTTAGCCACCTTATAACTTCATGACTATCCTATGTTTCCATCGACCAAATCATTGAAAATTCTCTCAAAGTGTTCATGATTAAGAAACACATTTTTGCTAACACTTTGAGAGTTTTATGATTTTTAAATGCTCCCCCTTAACATGTGCCCATAGGTTTTTGATAGAAATTTGCACATGTCGGGGTGAGTTGCACTTTTTGAATTGATCCACTCTTAATAGACATATACCTGAGGGACACGTTTACGTTGCTTAGTTAAAGAGTTCCATTATCAGCTTTTAGGTGATAACTAGCCCTAATAACTAACTTGAAGTTGTTAACATTCCTTAAAAAGGAAGTTAGACCCGTCAAAGTACATATCTAAAAAGAGTTTCTCGAAACGGTACATTCTACTTGGATAAATCCTTTCGAATACTAACATTTGTGTTTCGTCAATTCAATTGTTAAATCTAAGTCATGCCCACATGAGATGCCAAATTCATTTGTCACCGAAAGCCATTTTGCTCCCCCTCAATATGTGCATTCATATATAAAATAGTTTGGCACATATGGGAGAGCATACATTAGTTTCCAAACCATCACATTTTTATCAGATTTCTTTACATAAATCACATTCTCTCCCCCGATCACAAATTTCAAGTCAATTGAGATTTTGTGATCCCAATTGATTTAAATAAGTTAAAAACGAGTTTGGGAGAAAAATGTGGAATGATTTAAGTGTTTTCTGAAAATGAGACGAAACTTGTGCTCGTTATGTGTCAAAAATGATGAGTCTTTGAAATGATTTAGATTTTAATTTGAAACTCACGAAAAATTCATATGTTGACACATAACATGAGAAACACATTCTTTATTCATTGTTGATCATGCACACAAAATCTTGTTGTGGTTATTTATAAGATTTTAAAATCACTCTCCCCCTCAATCAATGAACCATTTATAATTTTTGGAAAAATTTTGTCATTGATTGAGTGATTTTAAGAAACGATTAAGTTCTGATTGATTTACAAAAACTCATGGTACCATCAAGTTTTTCACAAATACTTTCCAGAAAAATCATAAAAGGGAAAATATTTGCGATGGAAAGAAGACTTCTCTTCTTTATCAAGAAATAATTCACTGAAGCGTACATTATTTCGGAGTGCACGGATGTAAAGTAATCCATGCCCGGATGAACTTCATCCGTTGTTAGGAACAACCGTCTTTTTGGCGACGTGTTTTCCTCATTTTGAAAACCGGGTTGCTATCTGAAGCAATAGCAAACCATAATTTTACGAACAGGTTACAGTCTGAAATAACTGCAAGCCGTTTAGACATGTTTTGAAAACATTTTGAACTTCTGTTCGAACTTCATTTAAAGATCCGTATCATTATTGAATGACATTTGTAGGTCTGTAAATGTTATCGATGCCAGAAGACATGCCTTGAAAAACTATTTTTGGTATTTTCCCTTTTTTTGATTTTTTATAGGTTTTTGTGGGTTTTATATTTTTCTATTTTTCTTTTTGGTGTTAATATATGTACAAAGGATACTAAGTTTAAGAAGATTTTGACATGAGTACCGAAATGAGAATATCATTCAGCTCGTTGTAGAAGTCTGTAGTCAACATCCCTTAAACTTTCATCACCAAAGCTTTCGAGGCTCACGAATAATCGTCTGAACTTGTGGTTGCCATGATGTAATCTTAAACGGGATTTTACAACTCTTGTGACTTAACCGAGAGATCGATTCTTTCTCGGGATTTTACTAAAGTCAACAAAAGAAACCGAAAGATGTAATATGCGAGTTAGACTTAGAGTGAGATCTTGGATAAGTCACAATTAGCACTAAGTGTCAAGTCGCGACAAGTCAAGTTACAATAGATCCGATCGTAATAAGTTAACATCTCTTAAACTTCATCACCAAAGCTTTCGAGGCTCACGAATAATCGTCTGAACTTGTGGTTGCCATGATGTAATCTTAAACGGGATTTTACAACTCTTGTGACTTAACCGAGAGATCGATTCTTTCTCGGGATTTTACTAAAGTCAACAAAAGAAACCGAAAGATGTAATATGCGAGTTAGACTTAGAGTGAGATCTTGGATAAGTCACAATTAGCACTAAGTGTCAAGTCGCGACAAGTCAAGTTACAATTGATCCGATCGTAATAAGTCAAGTCGTAAAGATTAACTCACAACGTCAAATTACAATCAGACTAATCGAAACGACTTAAGTCACAACAATTCACCAAACGCAAGTAATTAACAAATCACTAGAATCTCATAAATGAGTTAATCGCTGGACACCACCCAATAGCTGAATTTTAGCCTCCTCATTGTGAAGCTTTGGTAGCTTCCCCCCCAAACCGACAATCACCTACATGAGACCACTTCCACCAAGTCGTTGAAGTGACGCAAAAAGTCTCATTGTATGAAGCTTAGAAACATGAAGAAAGCTTTAACACCGAAGTAACAAGGTGAACCACTGATCATCTCTGCGGTTATCAATCCCGGAATAAATGATTAAGCCCGATCACATGACCTTGTTGTGCGTCCCCGATGTATACATTTCTCTGTGGTTTTGAGCAATTGTCTATTCGGAGGAGTAATATACCAACATCTTCATTTCACCAAATGCATTCTAGTTATCTTACAAATCATCCCATAAAGTACACATGTACCCAACAGAAGTTGAAACGATGACACCAAAGTAACAGGTTGAACCACTGATCATCTCTACGGTTTTCAACACCAGAAATAAATGATTAAGCTCGATCACGTGAACCTGTTGTGCGTCCCTGATGTACACATATATCTCTCCCCTGATGGTTGCGATCTCATCGGAATCAGCATAACATTGTGTACATGAAGCATTAACCAGAAGCACTTTACCATAAACCATATGAGCTCATATGAAGATGTCGATAAGCAATATCATCTCACGTTCCAAATATCCTTCTCATATTTCTTCTCTCTGACAGCTGAAGTAGTACATACCACAAGTTATCAAGAGACCACTTCCCCCATGAAGATGGAATAATACACTAGAAAACGAGTTAAGACACTGATTGTCTCTGCGGTTGTGACATTTGTCTTCCCGGAATATCTTCAATTAAGAAGTATAAAGCTCATCACGTGTACTCGTTGTGCGTTCAGATGTATGTCTCCTTCCCCCTTGCTGGTTTTGATACCTCAGAATCAGCAACACATTATACATTAAAACATGTGAGAAGAATAAATTAGCTCAAACGTATCATGTGAGAATCAACTGCTACAGAAACTCTCTATGACTATTATTACCAACCCTTATGTAGGCTATTTGAAGTGACCACTGAAGAAGCAAACCCGATATACCAAACTAGAAGCTGAAGTAAAATTCTCCATTCTGGTGACTTAATCTTGCACTAATGTTGGAAGAACGGTGTAGATAATTAATGCTCCAAGCAAATATCTAAGTGCTCAATACTCAATCAAAGTATGAGACATTACCACCTCTTGCGATTATCCACAATGTAATCTGCGTGTGACATTGAGTACTACAACGTAACTCCTTAAAGTGATAGTTAACCAGGTCTTCAACCATCCACCCCGACTGCTGGTAACTAGATAAACCAAGTCTTCAACTTAAATCTTTATCACGAGCAAGTTATCATTGAAAGTCATGCATCCAACCAACCTCGACTTCAAGATAAAATAAGATCACGCCTTTGTGGAAGTCAACTTCAATCTCAAATAAGGGATACCAAATAAACTCTGTGATCACATGACATTCCATGTCCAAATTCTTAGCCGACATTTTACTTTATGATCTTGTGGTTGGTTTACAAAGTGCACATTTGGAGGAACCACAATCCGTGATGAAAGAAGTAAGGAACGGATCAATATTCATGTGTGCAACTTTAATATCATGATAGTCATCATCAACACCTTGAGGAATAACTGGAGATTGAGTTTCTTGAGTAGTCTGATTTGTACTTCTAGATGGTGCATCTTGATCAATGGAGATTGAAGAAGGAGAACCAGTTGAGTCAGCAGAAACTGGAGCAAGAGCTTCAGTCGCTAGATGATCAACATTCTTTGAAGCTTGGAGGTATTCATCAAACATAATCCCAGTCATCCTTAGTGAATAGAACATTAGGTGTTGGAGGAGAGTAGTCGTATAACCATTCTTCAACATTGATCAACATGTAATATATTCATACTTCTCCCCCTAAAAAATTGCAAACGAGGTTGCCATTTTTGTTTGAGCAAGTGAATACGAATTCGATCAAAGATGAGTAGATCCACTTGATGAATGAACGACCATGGAGAGAGAGCATGACGCATGTAGTTGAGAATGGTAAAAAACAAGAAGATTTCTCTTCTTCCGAAGATAAGGCGCACTGAATTGTACACCTTTCTTTCCTTTGATGAACAGGGCCTGAAGTGAAGTCGACAGACGCCATAATGATGACATTAAGGACCGAGGCTTGAACTGATGTGTTCAAACGTCATTGTCATTGAAGAACGAGGCCTGAACTGATGTGAACAGGCGTCATTATGCACACATACATCAACATTGACTTTCTACACCTCCTGAAGCAGGAGATATGCTTGCTTTAGGCCTCCAGACTTTGAGTCTTTTCATGTAGTGAATGATCGATGTACCTGCAACCAAGGTTGCAAAAATCGTGAATCGGTAGTCAGGCGGTCGACCACCTTGTAGCTTGTAATCGGTCTAGGCGGGATTAATCGGTGATTAATCGGATTGGCAATACTGACAAATTTTGGTTATTTTCGGCTAGTTTGTGTATTTCCAGTGAGTTTTAGGTATTTCTGGCAACATATTTTCTAAAAAACAACTTGTAATAGACTTAAACAGTTACTATAAATGATCAAAATAAGTTTACAGTGAGTTTTGGATACTTCCGGCAAGATTTATAGGTTTCCAGAAAGTTTGGCCACCATTGACCGCCGTTGATCACCGTTGACCACGGTTGACCTATGTGTTTGACCCAGTTACATAAATCGGCAAGGTTGGTGGCCTTGTAGCACCTAATCGGTGATTAATCGGCCTTGTAGACCTTTTTTTGCAACACTGCCTGCAACTGAGTAAGGACTACCTGCACTAACATTACAAACTTGATTGCATATATATGGGTTAGTGACAACAGTATCCAAACCCTTGGGGGTTTCACGGTCAACCATGGCATTGCCATCAGTAAGCACCTTTCCAGTAGGTATCCACTTAAGTCCAACGTACTTAAAAATTCTACCAGTTGAGATCCACTTATGGCAAGGTCTAGGATTACTAAGCTTCTTATGCAAAGTGGAAGGCTTATCGATATTCCTAGTCTCCNGATGTACCTGCAACTGAGTAAGGACTACCTGCACTAACATTACAAACTTGATTGCATATATATGGGTTAGTGACAACAGTATCCAAACCCTTGGGGGTTTCATGGTCAACCATGGCATTGCCATCAGTAAGCACCTTTCCAGTAGGTATCCACTTAAGTCCAACGTACTTAAAAATTCTACCAGTTGAGATCCACTTTTGGCAAGGTCTAGGATTACTAAGCTTCTTATGCAAAGTGGAAGGCTTATCGATATTCCTAGTCTCCAAAGATTTAGCAGTTTGTATCCACCTAGGAGAAGTTTTAGGTTTGTTTTGCTTCTTATGCATTCTAGATGACTTACTGTAAATCCTAGACTTCACAGGTTGAACCTTAGCAGTGTTCCTCAATAACCTAGGAGGCGTCATACAAGGTTGTGAACCTAAGATACGATCCTTATGAAGTAGTGCCTTTTTCCTAGCCTTTTCTAGATCATAGTTCTTGTACAAGTCATTTATATCATAAGTGTTTTGAATCTTATTGTATGGCTTCGAATCTGTTCTCAAACTGATCCTAGAGGAACTGGGAGTTGGAGTAGCTACTTGTTGAGGTTTAACAGAACTAGAAGCAGTTATCTTGGGCAAATAATGTGGAGTGACTGGTTTTGTCAAAACTTGTTCCGCATCAACTTGGGAGGCAAACCGTGTTTTTGAAAATTTTGGTCTTTCAGATCTAAACGCAGTCAATTGTCTAACAACTGATTGGTTTCTATTCGATTGAAAAACTGGTTTCCCCAAGATTGATGGTTTTGCAAACTTAGTGTTCACACTATTCCCTGTTGCTTTTCTTAGCTCGTTCTTTACTGCTGTTATTGTGAAACCCTTTTCCTGAACTTGAGCTTTGAGTTCATCATTTTTTGCAATCAAAGATGTTGTTTGCTCAACAATTTTAGTTTTCGTTTCTTTGATTGAATCACACAGTTCTTTGCAATGAATTTTCAAAGTCTCATTTTCATCACGTAATTTAGCCACATTATGTTCCAATTCAATAACATTGCAGTCATGTTTAGCTTTAACTTCATTACACATATCACATAACTCAGTAATACGTTTTTTCAGGTTGTTGATTCTCAAGTCCTTGGTTTCTAACTGAGCTTTCAAATCATTAATCATAAAGAATTTGCGGAAATCAGGAAGTTCCGGATCTTTACATGGTTGGTTAGTTTGAAAACTTTCTTCCTTTTGTTGCATTGCGATTTCAAGTGAAATACAATGTTTTTCAAGTTGTAAAAATCTCTTTGAAAGTTCATTAAACGTTTCTTTATCAACCATATCATTTGATTTAAAAGACTCAGCTGTAAACAAAGAACTTGACTCATCATCACGTTTAGCATCCTGATCACTTTCTCCCCCTTTATGATTCATATTTGTTAAATCAGAAATGGTATTGCTATCAGTCTTTTTCAACAAATATGTGTCATAAGTGGGCATAACTTGATCAGTATGCAGTCGTTCATCAGAAAGCACATTATGATGTTCAGTTAGGGGTACCTCAGCACATGACACTTGTTCTTTTATTGTTCTGAAATCTGCATCCATGTCATGTGTAATAAGAGTCACTGAACTGCTGGTAGTGTCAGGCTTATCAGTCTCTGATCCTTTGCATATCATGACAACTGACCCAACATCCGATGCTTTACCCGAATCGCCAATACCATCACATGATTGCACCCTACATGCCTTCACCTTGTCATCATATGCAGGTATATGCTGTGCTTTTTCTTCAATGAATCTTTTCACTTTATCCATAAGTTGGATGAGTGTGTCTCTGAACGTATCAACCTCAATTCCCGTGTGATCAGCAAAACACTTTTTCGTCATCTGACTATAATGGTCATATTCCAGTGTGAATTTCGAGTCGATGAACACTCGGAGTTGTTTGTTGATCACACTGAAAGCAGCCATGGATCCATTTTTGGAAGATTCCCTTTGGTCAAGTTGTTGTTGCAGTTGATCTAAGTTGAGAATCATTGTGTCGGTGAAAATTTGAACCTCTTGACCAAATAGCGTAGCAAATGCACGATTGTATCCCATCTTGAATCCAGTTCCCTCTAAAAGTGTCGAGAGATGTAAATGAAGTTTTCGAAAGCATTATGTGCAGCTTTTTTCTGCGTTATCAAGCAACTTAAGTGGCTGATGAAGTTCTCTTTCAGATCTGACGGAGTCTGAAGTAGTAGACATGATGCAACAATTCAATGATATGAACGTGCACGGAATTTTACAATTCTATGATTTAAACCAAGAAATAGATTCTTTCGCGGGATTTTACAAAATCAAGAAGAAACCGTGAGACACAGAATAATTGATTAAGGTTGGTTGAAGTGAGTATGAGTGGTGAAGTAGACAAGTCACAGTGAATTTCAGACAACGTTCGTCACAATCAGAAGAAAACACCGTAGTTATATCCAATAAGCCCGAAGATATCACAACCCAAGCTAATAATCACTCTTGGATAACAAAGCTCAATTAAAATTCGTTACCAACGTTAGTAACCAATCTCGGATCTATAAAGTCTTATCAAAACCGTGACAAAAAATTATATCCCAAAAAGAATCGTGTCACCAAAAATTCACCCTTATAATATATAAGACCAACCAGAAGACAATACGTTCCTTTAGATAACAAAACAACATTCGAAGCACACTTAAGAAATTGATCCGACCAGCCCAACTAGTGCTTAAACGGAAGCAGCAGCCCAAATTAATCCAATCCACGAAAATTAGGACACACTAAGAGGCGCATGATCACTTAAGCAAACCCTAAATACACGGTATAAAACACTCCTAATCTTTAGCAACTCAAACCCTAATCACTCTTCTCACACAAAAATTCAGCCACCAAAACACAAACAATTCGTCCCTTTGGAAAATCAGATCCGAACGCAACAAATAATAATCCCACTTCTTGAATTAAACCACAAATAATCAACACAAGAGACCTTCTATGATTTTCCTTCTGCTGAATCACGCTTGCTCAAACTTGTTGATCTTTTATAGTTCCTTTTAAAGAGTCACGGTAGGTTAATCTATTGTTGTTCTTGTTTTGTTTTTGTTCCGTTAACCGAACTAAAGAGGAAATGATAACACACTTGTTATTGTTTTCTTTTTAAATCTTTCGGATATTAAAAAGAAGTGTTAATCTTCTAAAAGCGATCAATGATGAGTTAATCTCTTATGGTTTTATCCTTGGCCGGATCTTGGTACCAACAAGAGAAATCTGAGGTCTTGTACTTTTAGTTTGCTTCTTTCTTTATTGTTTTCGTTTTCTTTGAAGTCGAATGAAAGATTGAATAGATCGATGATATGTTTAATTCGTGTTAGGCCATGAATGGTCTTAATGTCTCACTGAGTAACACGAAGTAAGATGACTGAGATCTCTTTTAAAATCTTTTCCTGTTTTAGTTTTCTTTTCTTTCTTTCTTGTTAAGATCTGTGATGGGTTAAGAGATTCTTGAATGATTTTGGAAAACAAGATAGAACCTGAGATCTTATAAATTTAATAACTTTGTTGTTCGAATCTTGTTAATTGTTAGAAAGTACAGAAATGAATGGTTAAAGAAATTGTTTAGTTTGTAGATTATGGTTCGATGTTGGTTTGGTTTGGATTTGGTAATTGTTTTCTGCTCATGTACCTCTTCTTCTTGACCTTCTTATCCGATAACAAACAAGGTAAATGCTAATGAAAATCAGGACTAATCACTACCAAGAAGAGATTTGGGCAGCGTTTAGTTTAGATAGAGCACAGTTAAAAAGGTAAACGCTACTTAAACAAGTAATCGCTGGACTTGTGGAAAACGAGCTAAAGGGTAGACCCAGAAAACCAACAAACATGTCGCTATAGTCCTTTTTTTCTTTAACCCAAAGTGCCAAATAACTGCCAAACAGATAGCAAAACGCTACTAAGAAACTAAGACCAAAAGGACTAAACGCTAATAAGGATCTGTCAACACTTAACACATGAATAATCCCAAATTTTTCTTAAGCTTATGAGATGAGTACTCTAATCCCAAAATAAGCTGAAATGACCTTTCTTAACACGAAAGTGCAACCCTTTATCAAATTTGAACCATAAAGAAGGACCAAATCTCGGTTTACCAATAATGCACTTCGAACCAAAACAAAAAATAGAACCACAAAACCAAGTACAAATCTGAGAAAACCAAGTCCTAAGATGAAACCTTGGCTCTAATACCAATTGAAAGATATACTATTTCATAACATGGTTGGTTTTGTGGATTATAGATTGAATGAAAGGAAGAGTTTAGAGAGAGAAAGAAAAAGGGAGTTGGGAACTTAGAGAGAGAAAATAAAGTTGTATGATTAAGATGAAGAGAAGTTCCAACCCTCTCCACATGTGGAGAGGGGTATTTATACTTACAATATAGTGCCTCATGAAACAGGCTGTAGAGCGAGCTTAGTGGGTAAAGACCCGACTCACTCCACGAATACTATTTACATACTAATAAACTATTAATATACTAACTACGATAGATACTACGAGCTACTTGATTCTAGAATATACTCGGGGTGACCGAGTCTTTAATGTGAATAAACATATTCCTAACATGACGGCGTCACGCTTTGAAAACAAGGTGGATGATTTTTTCACTAGACGCCCCAAAAAGATTTTGGAGGAATTACACGTGACGGCGTCACGTGTAAAAGGATGTAGGCCGTCACGTTATATCTCAAAGGGTGACGGCCCAGAAGACTTTAAAGGGGGACGGCGTCAAAAGTGGATCTGAGCAATCCGAATAGTGTTTTGGCGGCGAGGTGACGGCGTTACGAGCTAAAACGTGACGCCGTCAAGTTGTAAAATCTATATATATTCTTCTAATTTTTATTCATCAGTGTGCAACTTGTGGGAAAAACCCTAGCTCGTGTTTTACAGTATTTTTAAGGGTTTTTCACCCTTGAAACTTGGATGCTTAATTGAAGATAAGTCCTTTCCAAATCATTCAATATGTCTATGTATTGTGTGATTATATCTTATGCTTGTCTTTCAATTAACATGCTAGGCTAGGTCTTTATTGTGTTTGCTTAGATCTAATGAAACCTAGCTATTGATTATATGTTGTTGGTTTGTTTGTGATTATTGTGGGTGGGTGAAGTCGATGTTAGGCTTAAGAAAACTGGCTAACCTCCTATACGGTAACTTGCTTGAACGTCTTAAGAAACATGAATCGGATGTGTACTACGATTATTTTTATGTATTTAATGCATGAGCGAATTCTAATGATCCCATGTTAGGAGCTTTAAGTCGGCTCGACATAGGAGTGAAGTAGGAGCTTATAGAGTTAGGGAAGATCGTACACGGCCCTACGAATGGTTTAAAGGAATACAACCCGTCATCCACACAATTACAACAAACCAATTAACATGTAAAAGATAGCTAGGGAGTAGGGAAATATAAGTAAACACATATTTATCTCATATAAGTTTCACAACCATTTACTTTTTCTAGTTATTTTATTTTATTTGCAAAAGTAGTTATTTGGGTTAGTTGACTAGCAACTAATTCCGCCCACTCTTCCAAAAACCGAGATTTTTACTTGCTTTCCATAAAATATAAAAAATACAAAAAGAATCATCCCTCAACCCTTAGACCTAATTAGAGTAGCTTTTCAAGCCTAACGACACTATTCCCAAAGAGAACGATCAATCCCCCGGTACTTGCCACTTCACTATACTACATCAGTCAGGTACACTGCCTGGTGGAGATTGCAAGCTTCTCAAGATCCCTTGAGAGGTAAAACCCTAGTGCGTGGTCGCAATCCCGTGCATCAAAGTTTTTGGCGACGCTGTCGGGGAATAGTTATTGCTTTGGTTGAAAATTTTATTTTTACTTAGGTCTACTCATTAGAATCCTTTCTACTGAGATTTTTATTTTTATTTTTCTAGGTTTTCTTTAGTCTATCTCTTTCTTCGTGTTTTTGTTCGCAACCATTACCATCCGACATCATGGAAGGTGGTAATATCCTCGACCCCAACAACCCACCACAACCAAACNTGGTCGCAATCCCGTACATCAAAGTTTTTGGCGACGCTGTCGGGGAATAGTTATTGCTTTGGTTGAAAATTTTATTTTTACTTAGGTCTACTCATTAGAATCCTTTCTAGTGAGATTTTTATTTTTATTTTTCTAGGTTTTCTTTAGTCTATCTCTTTCTTCGTGTTTTTGTTCGCAACCATTACCATCCGACATCATGGAAGGTGGTAATATCCTCGACCCCAACAACCCACCACAACCAAACCCACCTCCTAGAGCCCGTACTTTAGGAGAATACTCCCGTCCTAGCCACCAAGGCTATCGAAACACCATTGAGCTCACCCAAGGAGCCAATGTATCTCCCTTGCGATCCGACACCATCCGGTTGGTGCAAAGCGGATGTGCATTCCATGGACATCGTTCCGAAGATCCAAATCAACATCTCAAGGACTTTCTTAAAATCGTTGACTCCATAGACCTTAATGTTGAAACTCGAGAGACTACCCGATTACGTCTCTTCCTATTCTCTCTGCAAGACCAAGCTAGTCAATGGCTAGAACATCTACCCGCGTGGATTGCAACACGCACTACGTTTTACCTCTCGAGGGATCTCGAGAAGCTTGCAATCCCCACCAGGCAGTGTACCTGACCGATGTAGTATAGTNACCAAGCGGCCGGTGGCAAGCTACGTGATCTAAGTGCGGAACAATCATGGGAACTCATAGAAGATCTTGCTCTCTATGACAACGAAAGTTGGAATGATCCTCGTGATTTGAACAAACCGGTCAAGGCAATATCTTTGCCTTCGAATAATTCAAGCACTTCCGACCGTAGGATCATGGAACTTGAGGACCAAGTCAAGTTTCTAATGAAATCCTATGAAGCTCCTAAACCTTCAAGCCAAGTGAACAAAATCACTTCTTCATGTGAGTATTGTAGTGGTCCCCACGACACTCAAGATTGCATGGAAATCCCCGAACAAGCTTCTGCGGACTACGCATCCTCGCGTACCGACGGAGCAGGAGAAAAGTGGTACACTTTCAAACCCGAGCCAAACCCTTACGGTGATTCTTACAACCCCTCTTGGAGAAATCACCCAAACCTTAGGTGGAAGCAAAACCAAAACACGCCCCAAAACGATTCTTCAAATCCACCTAATCGTTTCCAATCCAACGGTTCATCCTCAAACCGTACTTTCAACAAAAATCCTTCCAATAACTATGGTCGTACCAATAATTTTGAAGGATTGATGTCTAAATTTATGGCCTCTCAAGACGCTCGTATATCCAAGTTTGAATCTGATTTCAAACAAAAGCAAAGCGATATGACCAATAAGATCGACACCTTGTTGAAAGTTCTCAATGACCAAGAGATGGGAGCCCTCCCAAGAGACACGGTCAAGAACCCGAAACTAAACGTTAACTCCATTTCTTCGGTTTCGTCTCCTAGTTCTTGCCCGCAATACTATTCGGTCAATGTCATGAGCACGTGTTTCAAACAAACCTAAATCCCTCAAAAAGACCATGAGAATAGGATATCCAACACTAAATCGGTCAACAACATAGTTGAAACACCACCCATTCAAGACCTTGACGAAGAATTCGAGGAACTCCGCCTCGAACGTCCGGTTATTGATGTTTTGGCATGAGCTCCGTACTATAATGCCCTCTTAAAAAAGTATGAAAAGAAGCTCAAGTTAGGCGACAAGGGGACCGCCTTCGTTCGAAACAAGTTACCTAAGAAATTAGACGACCCGGGCTTATTTGTCCTACCGTGCAAGATCGGTGATTCGGAGGCTTATGACACATTAGCCGATCTTGGATCAAGCCTTAACTTACTTCCACTACCTCTCTACACCACCCTCAAACTAGGAAAGCTAGAAGAAACTGAGGTAATAATAGGTTTAGCGGATGGAAGTGTAGCATACCCGGTAGGAGTAGTAAAAGATGTGGTAGTACACATAGGGAAGTTGACAATTTTAGCCGATTTCCACGTCCTCGACATGGTTAGCGACCCCACATGCCCTTTGTTGATAGGAAGAGGATTTCTAGCCACCGCAAGTGCTATGATTGATTGTAAAGAATCTAAGATAGCGGTAGGAGAAGGAGAAACTTGGTCGGTATATGATGTTAAGAAACACGCCTATGACACCCTTGAGGAATCAACCGATGTTAATAGGAGACCCTCTAGATACGGACCATGGTTAGATGGAGACTTCATAGGACCCCAACGCCCATTCTACCTAGAAGACGAATTTGTGAACCGAACACAAACGGTAGAGCAACTTTTGGCTAGGGAGACCGAGTTAGACCCTTTTGAAGATCCCCTAGTTTTTAGAAAGATGACCGACTTCCTAGGAGTTTTGCCAATTAACCTAGCAATGAATAAGTGGAAAAGCGAAGGTGATAAACATAAATGGAGGTGGGAGGCCACCTAAGGAAGGAGATGGATCATGGCATATAAAGATGACTTTATATGATCCGGATGGGGAGAAGTTTGAGAAGACATATCTCACCAAACGCACCAATAGGACACTTCCAACCAGAATCAACCCTAAGGATGTCCTCGATGCGGAGCTCACCTACGTTGGGTAGAGTGTGACTTTGAGTCTAGCTATAAGACTCGTTAAAAAAGAAAAGCGCTTCTTGGGAGGCAACCAAAACTTTATTTTTTTTGTGTGTTTGTTTTTATTTGTTTCCGTATGTATGTTTTATTTTTATTGTTATTTCATGTTTCAAGATAAATGGTAAAAATGCTTTATTTTATTTTTAACTTCGTCTTAACTACATATAAAGGTATTTTTCAAAAGATAAGTGTAAGAGAAATCTAAAGTTGCTTACAAGAACGAATTGGAACATGAATTGTAACGATATAAAATGAACATACATATTAGTATTTGTTTGAGTCAAATGCTTGTATCGACATAATGAAATTTTACAGGATTCCAGGAATTAAGGTAATTGTTTTTCCAGAAATTTTCCGGAAACTAAATATAAGGATTCTGTCAGATCAATTCTGACGGCGTCAGCCCTTAAAAGCTGACGGCGTTAGCCTTTGATTCCAGAAAACGTTTTTAAAATTTAGTTTTTCTGCCGGATTATAAAAATTACTGCATCTTTAATTCCAGGAATCTGCAAAACTTTCATTCCACAAGCATTATATCCATATATAGAATTTACTGCCGATTTTACGCAAGGTTTGCCTAGATTGTTTTCTCAGGTTTAACAGGTTATTTTACACAAAAAGATGAACATGGAATCAAGTTCATGACATCGAGCTTTTGGAGTCGCTTTGATCTTGGAGCTTTTACATCATCTTGGAAGAAGATCTAACCATGTTACCACATGATCCACATCAAACGAATCAGGGGAGTATTTGTTTCATCTTTCATTTTCTACTTTTACATCTTCTATGTGAACATTGGGGACAATGTTCGGTTTAAGTGTAAGGGGGTAAATGAAGACACCTTAGAAAATGCAATTACGCTTGATTTTTGTTTTGTTTAAGGGTAAGTGTGTAATAAAACCGAGAGAAATATTTGTTAAGGTAATTTTAGTGCAAATTTAAATTTTTTTACAACACTTAGGAGTGAAACTTTAGTCTTAATAAGCATCTCATGGATAGGGAATTGTATTACTAGCACAAAAACCGTACCACACAAAAATTTTCCCTAATTATGTGAGGTTCGCCCCTATAATTGTTAGGAAAAGCATTCATCTTTAATGCTTGTGTGTGTACCGGTAGCCTATAGATTCTAGAACTTGCGTTAGGACCATCCCAAATCTACAAGTGAGATTACATTCGTGTAGTTAGATTTACTACATGATAAGAGGCATTAGGATAACCCCTTGTTTTACACCTGTTTATTATAATTACATTGACTTCATTAGTCAAGTAATTCTCCCACACCTTAGCGTTGTACTCATTTTTAGTACGCGATACCCCTAGTACACCTCTCAGAGCCTATCTTTTCGTTTCTAACTTTAAGCATTTTACTTAAAGGAAGAATTTGTTTACAATCCACCCCCAAATGTACACCCAAATCGCCTTAGCCTACCTTGTATGCACTCACCTTTAGTGCATTATTGTGAGAACATTTGTTTAAATCCTTAGTTAATTGTCTAATTGATTACATGGTTGCTAAGTCGAGTCATATCCTTGTACATATTGTTTTGGGACGATTGGGACTCATGGGTAAAGTACTAATGTTATGAAGTAATGGGGAAGAAGTCAATTATTACCCCCACATATATGCGTTAATGTTTTAAAGTACTCCAAGTTTTTCAATTATCTTAATTCGAGTCATTAGAATAGTTAATTGTAAAGTATGTAAAAGTTCAAGTGTAACCCCTCTTGGAGAAATCACCCAAACCTTAGGTGGAAGCAAAACCAAAACACGCCCCAAAACGATTCTTCAAATCCACCTAATCGTTTCCAATCCAACGGTTCATCCTCAAACCGTACTTTCAACAAAAATCCGTCCAATAACTATGGTCGTACCAATAATTTTGAAGGATTGATGTCTAAATCTATGGCCTCTCAAGACGCTCGTATATCCAAGTTTGAATCTGATTTCAAACAAAAGCAAAGCGAGATGACCAATAAGATCGACACCTTGTTGAAAGTTCTCAATGACCAAGAGATGGGAGCCCTCCCAAGAGACACGGTCAAGAACCCGAAACTAAACGTTAACTCCATTTCTTCGGTTTCGTCTCCTAGTTCTTGCCCGCAATACTATTCGGTCAATGCCATGAGCACGTGTTTCAAACAAACCCAAATCCCTCAAAAAGACCATGAGAATAGGATATCCAACACTAAATCGGTCAACAACATAGTTGAAACACCACCCATTCAAGACCTTGACGAAGAATTCGAGGAACTCCGCCTCGAACGTCCGGTTATTGATGTTTTGGCATGAGCTCCGTACTATAATGCCCTCTTGGAAAAGTATGAAAAGAAGCTCAAGTTAGGCGACAAGGGGACCGCCTTCGTTCGAAACAAGTTACCTAAGAAATTAGACGACCCGGGCTTATTTGTCCTACCGTGCAAGATCGGTGATTCGGAGGCTTATGACACATTAGCCGATCTTGGATCAAGCCTTAACTTACTTCCACTACCTCTCTACACCACCCTCAAACTAGGAAAACTAGAAGAAACTGAGGTAATAATAGGTTTAGCAGATGGAAGTGTAGCATACCCGGTAGGAGTAGTAAATGACGTGGTAGTACACATAGGGAAATTGACAATTTTAGCCGATTTTCACGTCCTCGACATGGTTAGCGACCCCACATGCCCTTTGTTGATAGGAAGAGGATTTCTAGCCACCGGAAGTGCTATGACTGATTGTAAAGAATCTAAGATAGCGGTAGGAGAAGGAGAAACTTGGTCGGTATATGATGTTAAGAAACACGCCTATGACACCCTTGAGGAACCAATAGATGTTAATAGGAGACCCTCTAGATACGGACCATGGTTAGATGGAGACTTCATAGGACCCCAACGCCCATTCTACCTAGAAGACGAATTTGTGAACCGAACACAAACGGTAGAGCAACTTTTGGCTAGGGAGACCGAGTTAGACCCTTTTGAAGATCCCCTAGTTTTTAGAAAGATGACCGACTTCCTAGGAGTTTTGCCAATTAACCTAGCAATGAATAAGTGGAAAAGCGAAGGTGATAAACATAAATGGAGGTGGGAGGCCACCTAAGGAAGGAGATGGATCATGGCACATAAAGATGACTTTATATGATCCGGATGGGGAGAAGTTTGAGAAGACATATCTCACCAAACGCACCAATAGGACACTTCCAACCAGAATCAACCCTAAGGATGTCCTCGATGCGGAGCTCACCTACGTTGGGTAGAGTGTGACTTTGAGTCTAGCTATAAGACTCGTTAAAAAAGAAAAGCGCTTCTTGGGAGGCAACCAAAGCTTTATTTGTTTTGTGTGTTTGTTTTTATTTGTTTCCGTATGTATGTTTTATTTTTATTGTTATTTCATGTTTCAAGATAAATAGTAAAAATGCTTTATTTTACTTTTAACTTCGTCTTAACTACATATAAAGGTATTTTTCAAAAGATAAGTGTAAGAGAAATCTAAATTTGCTTACAAGAATGAATTGGAACATGAATTGTAACGATATAAAATGAACATACATATTAGTATTTATTTGAGTCAAATGCTTGTATCGACATAATGAAATTTTGCAGGATTCCAGGAATTAAGGTAATTGTTTTTCCAGAAATTTTCCGGAAACTAAATATAAGGATTCTGTCAGATCAATTCTGACGGCGTCAGCCCTTAAAAGCTGACGGCGTCAGCCTTTGATTCCAGAAAACGTTTTTAAAATTTAGTTTTTCTGCCGGATTATAAAAATTACTGCATCTTTAATTCCAGGAATCTGCAAAACTTTCATTCCACAAGCATTATATCCATATATAGAATTTACTGCCGATTTTACGCAAGGTTTGCCTAGATTGTTTTCTCAGGTTTAACAGGTTATTTTGGACAAGAAGATGAACATGGAATCAAGTTCATGACATCGAGCTTTTGGAGTCGCTTTGATCTTGGAGCTTTTACATCATCTTGGAAGAAGATCTAACCATGTTACCACATGATCCACATCAAACGAATCAGGGGAGTATTTGTTTCATCTTTCATTTTCTACTTTTACATCTTCTATGTGAACATTGGGGACAATTCGGTTTAAGTGTAAGGGGGTAAATGAAGACACCTTAGAAAATGCAATTACGCTTGATTTTTGTTTTGTTTAAGGGTAAGTGTGTAATAAAACCGAGAGAAATATTTGTTAGGGTAATTTTAGTGCAAATTTAAAATTTTTTACAACACTTAGGAGTGAAACTTTAGTCTTAATAAGCATCTCATGGATAGGGAATTGTATTACTAGCACAAAAACCGTACCACACAAAAATTTTCCCCAATTATGTGAGGTTCGCCCCTAGAATTGTTAGGAAAAGCATTCATCTTTAATGCTTGTGTGTGTACCGGTAGCCTATAGATTCTAGAACTTGCGTTAGGACCATCCCAAATCTACAAGTGAGATTACATTCGTGTAGTTAGATTTACTACATGATAAGAGGCATTAGGATAACCCCTTGTTTTACACCTGTTTATTATAATTACATTGACTTCAAGTAATTCTCCCACACCTTAGCGTTGTACTCATTTTTAGTACACGATACCCCTAGTACACCCCTCAGAGCCTATCTTTTCGTTTCTAACTTTAAGCATTTTACTTAAAGGAAGAATTTGTTTACAATCTACCCTCAAATGTACACCCAAATCACCTTAGCCTACCTTGTATGCACTCACCTTTAGTGCATTATTGTGAGAACATTTGTTTAAACCCTTAGTTAATTGTCTAATTGATTACATGGTTGCTAAGTCGAGTCATATCCTTGTACATATTGTTTTGGGACGATTGGGACTCATGGGTAAAGTACTAATGTTATGAAGTAATGGGGAAGAAGTCAATTATTACCCCCACATATATGCGTTAATGTTTTAAAGTACTCCAAGTTTTTCAATTATCTTAATTCGAGTCATTAGAATAGTTAATTGTAAAGTATGTAAAAGTTCAAGTGTAAGGGGAGAACCGAGGCCCCTATGATTATCGAAAAAAAATTTGGAAAAAGAAAAGTAGAAAAAACATACGGACTACCATCCCGTTTCATTTTATCTTTATTTATGTTTATGTTATTTTCTTATTAGCTTAAGTCGAGTCGAGTCTTGGCTTAGCAACGCCACCTTGTGCATGTATATGATCAAAATAATTAACTTGCCACCACTAAAAATACCCTTTATTTCAACAAAACCGTGTTTACCATATCCCTACACCTAACATTACAACCCTTTGTAAAGCCCTCTTTGATAGTTTATCTTAGGTGCTTACGCATAGTGGAGGAGGTTTTTGATCATTTCCCAAGCCTATCGTAATCTATTTGCTATGACAGGCAGTGAGTGATATTTCTTTCATTTCCATTTAGTTATATAGGTTTATAACACCCGAGAGATGAGAGTATCCAAACACTATTTGTGAGGTGCTAGTGTATGATTTCCGTGCTTGTTATGACTAGGGTTGAATAACTATTTGTTGTAATTACTTTTATATTCGTGTTAAATGACCCCTAGCTCATATTTTAATTGGAATAAAAGCGCATTTGCTTGAGGACAAGCAAATCTCAAGTGTAAGGGTATTTGATGAGGCGAAAAGTGTTACGCTTTTAGAGGGTCATTTAAGCCCTAATCCGTAATTATTTGATCAAATATTTCCTTAAATCGTTCCTTTTGTCATTTTAGGTACTTTGAAGAGGAAATCTGAAAAAGGAAGTATTTTGGACGTTTTTGGAGCATAAAAGTGAAGAAAACGACAAAGTCTCAAAATATATTGGAAATTGTACCTGACGGCGTCACGCTTTACCATGTGACGGCGTCACGCTTTGACAACAAGGTGGATGATTTTTGCACTAGACGACCCAGAAAGATTTTGGAGGAATTAAACGCGACGGCGTCACGTGTAAAAGGATGTAGGCCGTCACGTTATAGCTCAAAGGGTGACGGCTCAGAAGACTTTAAAGAGGGACGGCGTCAGAAGTGGATATGAGCAATCCGAATAGTGTTTTGGCGGCGAGATGACGGCGCACGAGTTAAAACGTGACGCCGTCAAGTTGTAAAATCTATATATATTCTTCTAATTTTTATTCATTAGTGTGCAACTTTTGGAAAAAAACCCTAGCTCGTGTTTTACAGTATTTTTAAGGGTTTTTCACCCTTGAAACTTGGATGCTTAATTGAAGATAAGTCCTTTCCAAATCATTCAATATGTCTATGTATTGTGTGATTATATCTTATGCTTGTCTTTCAATTAACATGCTAGGCTAGGTCTTTATTGTGTTTGCTTAGATCTAATGAAACCTAGCTATTGATTATATGTTGTTGGTTTGTTTGTGATTATTGTGGGTGGGTGAAGTCGATGTTAGGCTTAAGAAAACTGGCTAACCTCCTATACGGTAACTTGCTTGAACGTCTTAAGAAACATGAATCAGATGTGTACTACGATTACTTGGTTGTATTTAATGCATGAGCGAATTCTAATGATCCCATGTTAGGAGCTTTAAGTCGGCTCGACATAGGAGTGAAGTAGGAGCTTATAGAGTTAGGGAAGATCATACACGGCCCTACGAATGGTTTAAAGGAATACAACCCGTCATCCACACAATTACAACAAGCCAATTAACATGTAAAAGATAGCTAGGGAGTAAGGAAATCTAAGTAAACATATATTTATCCCATATAAGTTTCACAACTATTTACTTTTTCTAGTTATTTTATTTTATTTGCAAAAGTAGTTATTTGGGTTAGTTGACTAGCAACTAATTCCGCCCACTCTTCCAAAAACCGAGATTTTTACTTGCTTTCCATAAGATATAAAAAATACAAAAAGAAATCATCCTTCAATCCATAGACCTAATTAGAGTAGCTTTTCAAGCCTAACGACACTATTCCCAAATAGAACGATCAATCCCCCGGTACTTGCCACTTCACTATACTACATCGGTCAGGTACACTGCCTGGTGGGGATTGCAAGCTTCTCAAGATCCCTTGAGAGGTAAAACCCTAGTGCGTGGTCGCAATCCCGCGCATCAATTTTACATTTACTCATACGAACATGTGTTTCATACACATATTTAGTTTTTTGATTTTTTTTTCAAATATGTGTATCGTAGAGAATTTTTGACTTTCTTTATCAGTCAACAAGCAAGTTCATCCCAAGTATGTCATCCCCCTCCCTCTTATCATTTCTCCTAAGTGTTGCTCCCGGACCTAGCGAGAACATAAGTGATGATGGTGGTGATTATGATGATGATGTGTAGGAACTAAGTTTGTGATAGTATTTGTATGGACATCGTTTTGTTATTTGTATGAGTATAATAGTACTAGCTTGCATCGTTATTTTCGTCGACTATAACTTCATAAATTTGTTTTTGAATAAAATAAATGGACGGATGAATTTGAATAATTTTGTATCATTGTTTTGGATAATTTCAGGTTGAGATTTGTAGATTTTTTTCGAAAAAAATCTGTATAATGCTGCAGATTTTGCAGATTTTTTTTTTTACCTGCAGACACCGCTAAAAGTGACTGCCATAATCTTCATGTCGTCGCTAGAAGTGCGGACCCAGAAAAAATTAGTTATAATTCAATAATTAATAGTTTTTATATTTATATAATTAATGTCATCGCTAAAAGTGATTGCTATAATATGTTAGAGAATTCTAGTGACGACTCATGTCGTCGCTAAAAGTGTGGACCCCAATAAAATTAGTTACTAATTTAATAATTAATAATTTATATATTCTATATAATTAATTTATTGTTTAAATATTTATATTTTTTATTTATTTTAGTAATTATTTTTATTGTCATCACTAAAAGTCTATCGGAATAACTCCGATCTTTGACCGAGAATTTTTGGGGACCCACATGTTGTCACTAAAACTCATTGACTTTCATCGGCAAAACGTTTTGCCACGAACCTACGCCGACAACTATTTGGGGACGACATATTGTACTAAAGGCCAGAAACGTTGTAGTGTAAGTGTTATCTATAATGTCGACACAACATCCTTGATAAATTTTCACAAGCACATTGAATTGTTGTGCCGAAAAAATGTGAATAATTGCATCCATACTCTAAATTAGGGCTGAGCAAATGGACCGGATGGACCGGACCGACCGACAAAACCGACCGGACCGGACCGGACCGGACCGATCACATTCGGTCCGGTCCTCGGTCTAAGCTTTTTGGCTAATTCGGTCCTCGGTCCGGTCCGGTCTGGACCGACCAAAAACCCGAAAAAACTTGCCAAATCTTGCCTAATTGGACCGGACCGACCGAAGACCGACCGGACCGGACCGGACCGAGACCGGACCGACCACATTCGGTCCGGTCTCGGTCTATGGTTTTTCCGGTTCTCGGTCTTCGGTCCGGTCCGGTCTTGATCGGTCCGGTCCGATTTTTGGACCGTGATCACCCTTACTCTAAACTACCACAAAAACTATGCCACAAAGCTGGGTGAATTCTCACAAAAAATGTCTAATAGTGTTGAAGAATCTTTTTAAGCTAAGTCATTCCTTACAGTCATGCTCTATAACCAATCTCTAGAAATGAAGTGTCAAAACACATCACATAAAGCAAAACTAACACCAAGTTTTCTGTCGATATAAATAAGTAATACCAGTGTCTATTACTTATTACTTCGTAAATAAAAAAAATTAAAAACTGTTATAATGGGTCATGTTCCGTTGGACTTGGTTGGAAGTTATGGGCTAGGGGTGTTCACGGATCAGGTAATATTCACAGTAACCGAAAACCGAAACTAAACCGAACAGAAAAAATCAAACCGAATTCGTAACCGAACCGAATTAGTCATAACCGAACCGAACCGAACTAAATATTCGGTTATCGGTTTGGATATGGGTTTGGCAATGAAAACTGAAAACCGAATTTTTATAAATATATATTTTTTCTATTTATTTATATGGGAAAAAAATTACTAAAACTCTTTTTTACTATAAGTATAACATTTTTCTATGTATTTATATGAAAAAAAGTTACTAAAACTCCCTTTTAGTATAAATATATCATTATTTAAGCTTGAAAAAAAATTGTGCTAAAAACATATATAATTAAATGAAAAGATAATTAAAATTATGTAATTCGTGTTATTCGGTTCGGTTTTCGGTTATAGGTGTTCGGTTTTCGGTTATTCGGTTCGGTTGAATCAAATTTGAATTCGGTTCGATTCGGTTTGACCCAGAAAAAGTTTTTAACCGAACAAACCGAACCTAATAAACCGAATAACCCGATAACCAAACTGATGAATACTCCTATTATGGGATAACAAGGTGAGATCCATGACAAACAACAAAAATCAAAAGAACAAATAAGCATATCCTAATCTTCCATTTTGTTTTAATCTAACGGTATAGATCAAACCAAAAAATAACAAATGAAGGGTAAAATTGACATTCTAGCTCATTTAATATAAAAACCCACTTTTCACCTTTTTTTGATAAACAACATATCATGCAAACGGTAAATCTTCAAACTACGAAAAATACACCATCGCGACGAGAATTAAATCATCTTTCTATAGAAATGCACTTTTATATACTTTCGACGAACTTTTTTTCAAAATTTCCATCCAGAAAAATCCCACGTGATTCGTAAAAAAATCCCACGTGATTCGTAAAAAAATCATACGTGATTTGTAAAAATAAGCGAATCACTGTTTTTGAGTTTTATACTTTTATGTCACAGCTTTTTAAGGGTAGATGTTTTTTATATGATTGTTGAAATGAGCTCTTAGAATCTCTTTATTAAAAAGTTGTATATTGTTATACATAATCCCATGTGATTCTCTCTGATCCTTTTTTATTCACATAGAACCTCATGTGTTCCATAAAGATACTTGACGAGTATCTTTTATGTGATTCATACATAATCCCATGAGATTCTGTATGAATCACATGGGTAATCTTTATGAATTACAAGTGATTCATCAAAGAATCTCATGGGAGCTGTATGGATCACATGGGATTCTATATGAATCACAAGGGATCAGATCACATGAGATTCTATATAAATCCATGGGATTTTCATTTTGCTATATATAAACTTGAAGTACAAAATCACTTGAGATTCTATTTTTGTTGTGTAATGCTATGAGAAAAATTCTTGTTCACTTTGAATATATCTTTTACTTTGAATATATCATGTTTCTTACTTATATTATGTTGATCACATGGGTAATCTGCATGAATCACATGCGATTAGGGATGAATCACAAGTGATTCATCAAAGAATCTCATTGGATTCTGTATAAATCACAAAGGATTCGTCAAATGAATCACATGGGATTCTGTATGAATCACATATGATTCATGTAATTCTTTGGTGGATCACATTGAAAAAAGTTCTGTCTTTTTATTTATTAAGTTAATGAAAACTAGAACCAAATATCAAATAACATATTGCTAACATTCTTTGATTAGAAAAAAAAAAAAAAAAAAAAAAAAAAAAAAAAAAAAAACCCTCCTCAACCCCAACTTACACCAAACATAAGAAATTCTTGATATTATTCATTTAACCTGTTGTCGAACTACCCACAAGTTGTCTCCATTCACACCCGCCGATCGAGAAACCAAAAATCACCGAGGTCAACTCCCCGATTCAAAATCAAAACCACCGAGTCAGCCAAATTATATCAAAACACCAACCAAGCCAAGAAACCGAGTCAACTCACCGGGTCACTAAAATATAGAAAGAGTAAATCTTTTAGATCTGAGCCATAACCAATAGAATCTAAGCAAAACGTCGTCGTTTGATCCACAAATGAACATGTAATTACAAGATCTATACAAAATTGACTAAATAAATAGATTAATTACATAATTCATACTTAAATATAAAAAAATGAAATTTTTATAATTGAAATTGTTATAACCTGAATTGAAGATGAATGGGTTGAGATTTGATTAATGATTTAGTTATTATGAGTGTTGTGCATGTGTTTTTAGTGTTTGTGATTATTTTTGTAAAATCTTGATAAAATTTATTATGAGTGAAGAAGGTGTGTTTGGGAAATGTGATGAGGAAATGATGATAATATGAGCGGAAAAACGGATCTGGGTGTTTACGTTAGTGGGGATGGGTGTTTTGGATGTGTGTAACGTGACTACTTGTTAAATTACCAAAATTGCCCTTCAATAGTTTAATTATATTAAAATGAGGATTAATTTAGACCTTTAGATTTAAAGGAGATGGATGGTTGAGATCTCTTGATTTGATCTTTAGATAATTGTTGTTCTGCATTGAGTTTTTGTCGCGTATGATAGGCACATTTGGTGTGCCTCATCAAACAAATATAACCCCCCCTTTTGCCACTCATTCACAAGTACTATTGTATAGTGAAATTCAGCAATATGCCCATCACAATTTGAGTTTTCATAGTTTCAATGATTGTTTTCTTAGACTAGGCACTATGGTCAATAAACTCATCATTTTCAGGCCAGCGTCACATCACATTCACCACATTATCAAACCCACCACCTTTTACTCACTATGATCACCACCAAACCAAAAATATAAAAATTCTCCACTTTATATAAACATACATCACAATATACTCCTCACACACTAAAAAAAAATAATAACAATAAAAGCCCCATTTTTCTTGATTTGCGTTAGGTGGTGCGAACCAGCAAAAAGGGACGAAAATACATGGATTACATGGATGGCACGGGGTGGTACTTGGCCACTATGGGGCTGCACGTGGTTGTTTAGGTGGAGGTGGTGCATCACCCTCTATAGTTTCTAGCTGTATGCTTTTTCATATTAAATAACTTATGTTTGGTGTAAAATATGGTTTATTTAAGAGTTAAGTTCAATAAACAGAAACGAACTTTCAAAATTTTCAGTTATAGATAACCAACTTTTAAGTACACTTTCTAGCATACGAAACTTGCTTTTTTTTTTTTTTTTTTTTTTTTTTTTTTTTTTTTTTTTTTTTTTTATAGTGTGTGTTTTTGTTTTTTTTTTTTTTTTTTTTTTTTTTTTTTTTTTTTTTTT
>LBNU01011427.1:122028-134455 GCA_014162995.1 Artemisia annua | reverse complement strand
TCTCTTGGACATACCTCGGAGGACTAGGAATAAAAACCCCATCATGGTGTATGTAGACATTAAACACATGATTTGTCATTGCCAAAAAAATAGAAATTAGGGTTTTCAAATAAATTAAAAATTATAGAGATTAAACCGACAATATGAAGTACAACAACATTATATCAAATACCTGAATCAATTTTTGATCTGATTGTACGAAATTGAAGTTTGTTAAGATTTTAGGGTTTCATATAACTGGGAAAAAAGTATCAAAGTATTAGATAAAAAGTGTGAAGTGATGCAAATAGATTAGGTGGGGTTTTCTATGGGTACCAAACATTGGAAAAGGTCAAACATCTAATTACCGTTCCATGTCGTCAAATTAAAAAAAGGAAAATGACATTGGCAATCTTTTAATGTGCTCAAAAACCGGTAACAGATGAACAAATTAGTGTTATTGGAACGAACTTGAAAGTTTGTTATCTAAAACGGGAAAGCTTTGAAAGTTCGTTATATTTAATGGACTTAACCATTTATTAACAAGCCATTTTGTCTAAGTATTATTTTTACATATGGATGCCCAAATTTTTTTTTAGTATTCTCTATTTCTCTTGGTCTTCTTGTTAAAGAATAGTGATGAGCATTTCGAACCGAATCCCGGAACCAAACCGGAACCGTACCGGTCTCATACCGAAACGGTACCGAGTCCCGATATACGGTACGGTACCGGGCTACTAAATAAGGCAAAAAAAATGGGTACCAAAATTCGGTACGGGACCGATACCAAATCAGGAAATTCCCGGAAAAAAAGGGAAAAACCCGATTTCCCGGTACCGATACTGGTACCGGTATCCGAATCCCGTTCAGTACGGTACCGGTACCACTAATTTATGCTCGGGAAAAAATCGGTACCACTAATTCGGTACGGGACCGGTACCGTGCTCATCCCTAAAGAGTATAATTATCTTTTATAAGAATCTGAAAGCTAGTTCTTTTACATATGCTCCTCTTTGCGAAGGGGAGCATTAAAAAGAGTGATTGCTTCTTGGGGGAGGAGCATTGATATGCAGCTAATGGTAAAATATCCATGTGTATTTAAGATGCTTCTCAACCAAGAAATGTGGCGCAGGTGTGTTTTGTGTGTGATAGAGAGAGTTTGCCGTTAAAAAACAACCGATTAAGAGTTTGACACGACTTGAAAAAAAGCAAAAGAAAGAATGTAATAGTTCCATCTCACTGACTTGAAACAAACTCCGACAAAGTTTCTTTTAAAGAAGCCAACCAACCTTGCTACGAGTTCCAGTAATTTTCAACAACAAAACATTCAAGAATGAATTTAAGAAATTTCTTGTAAAATGGATAACATTAAATTAAATCAAATCCCAAACAAAAGTTGATACAACATAGAATAGTGAACCTCGGATACAACATAGGAAATTGTCAAGTTTGCAATAAGCTTTTAACATCTTATTATACAAGGTACACAAGTGTAATTAAAAATTTAATCTTGAGGAGTGAATCTGGCTACTCTAAGAAAGTGCCTCATGAGGGTACCTGTCTAGGCAATCAAGCCAAGGGTTGTCACTTGAAGGTTTCTTAATGTTACTAACTGATTTCCACACAGCACTATTGCATTTGAAACCCGACCCGAATGACAATTGCCAAACACGATCACCCCTTTTGACTCGTCCTTTAGCCTCAAGGTACGCTAGCTCGTACCAAATGCTACTGCTTGAGGTGTTCCCAAAGCGGTGGAGGGTAGCTCGAGAGGGCTCCACATTAGCATCACTTAGCCCAAGGTTGCGTTGAAGCTCATTCACTACTGTCTTGCTAGCAGCATGAACACAAAAGTGTTCAAATGCCAACTTGTAGTCAGGGATGTAGGGTTTGTTCCCTGAAGCAGAAGGTGCCACTTTTTGTTCTGTAGCAATAGTGGCACTTTTTCCTTTTTCTTTGGAGCCAGAAAGGTACCTCTTCACAAGCGTTGCAAAGAAAAGTATTTGTTCGGATAATGGCAAGACTAATGGACCCAAAGTAGTGATGTTTGTCTTGAGGGCATCGCCACCTATCTCGACTAGATCCTTGCTGATTCTCAACCCCTTGAAACGTTGTTCATCTTCCTCTTGATACACACTCCTATAACATTAGAGATACATAAGCAAATTTACTAGGTTGACTATAACCAAGAGATCACATTTAACCTTGTGAATAAATTTAGAACTCAAGAGTTAAAGACTAAGATCACGTTTACAGTCATACAGTAAAGTTGTTTTCAAATGGTAATTGGATAAATTGGATTAAAGTACCAATACTCTTTAGACAACTGGATATTGATGTAAAATTTAATTCTATCGGTTGTCGGTTTTAATACACGAACCTAACAGAACACACAACATGTGTCTAATTAATTTGACTTTATAGTTTATAGTTATATACTCACCCTAAAAAATAAATGCATAGGAACCTTACAAAAAACTAAAGTAAATATATTGACACCATTATACTTCCCATCAAATTTGATATTTTGTAATGTGATTCTAAATACTTGATCAACAAGAATAACAACAACAAAAGTTCCAGGTTTCTAGTTAACAAATTAGTAATCATACAAATGTTAAGGTCTAAGAAATATCGATAACACGGTTTTAGATCGTACCTAAAGTATCGGTCATCAGCTCCCTTATGAGTGCGAACGATATGTTCAAGTCTATACTTTGCACGACGATAATCACGACCCCTATTAGAAAGCAAAACAGCCGAGCACCCCATCCTGATATAACAATTTGGAATAAGCATAGACCGATCTTTCCCGGGGTACCAGTTATACCCAACCATCTCGGTACTCACCACAACAGCCACATTGTTTGGGTTTGCTTGAAGCATGTCACGAGCCAAATCAATCGAGATAATCCCAGCACTACATCCCATTCCTCCTAGATTAAAACTCAGAATATTTCCCCTCATTTTGTAATGGTTAATAATCATAGCGGATAGTGATGGGGTCGGGTTAAAGATGCTGCAGTTTACGACTAGTACTCCTACGTCCTTAGGGCGGATTTTGGTCTTTTTGAAAAGTTCGTCTAGTGCCCCGAATATCACCATTGAGGCTTCGGCACGACCTTCTTTCATTGTTGTGATGTTGTCTGGTGACATTATGGCTTTTGGGACATATGTTTCGTCCCCTATTCCTGATGATTGAAGGATTTTCTTTTGGAATTCGAGGCTTGCTTCGTCGAATTTGCCAGATTTTCGAGCCATCTCGATAAATTCCTCCTTTGTTACCTGGAATTAAATTATTTGATATCAAGTTTTGGAAGGTATTGTAGCTTTGAAAGTGTTATTGTATAACCATTTTTTTAGTAGAGAATTATTTGATATGACTTTATAAGCATTTTTTTTAGTAGAAATGTTAAATTTACTTATCTACAAGCATAGAATCAGTTTCAATCAAAATGTCAAAAATGGTTATCTACTTTGAAAAAATAAGCACAAATAAGCAAATTAATCTCAAACCCCCTGTAAAACTAATGGAGTAATTATTTTCTCACCTTACATAAGCAGTTTTGAAGGCGGTTGTGATTGATTATTCGAACTTATTTATATAATCAAAATTGCTTCTACCTTGTTTTTTCTTTCTAATTATAGCTAAACTGTTGGAGTACTACTTTTTGACATAATCAAACAAGCAATATTCTACCTAGTTATTCAAATCTACTTTAGCAATTTCTATAAAATGTACCAAACACACAGACTAACAACTAAATAATTTTCTGTATTAGAATTCATTAAACACATTGACTAACCTTCAAATCATCAGCTGGCTTAAAACACGCGAAATCGNTTCGGAATAAGCATAGACCGATCTTTCCCAGGGTACCAGTTATACCCAACCATCTCAGTACTCACCACAACAGCCACATTGTTCGGGTTTGCTTGAAGCATGTCACGAGCCAAATCAATCGAGATAATCCCAGCACTACAGCCCATTCCTCCTAGATTAAAACTCAAAATATTTCCCCTCATTTTGTAATGGTTAATAATCATAGCGGATAGTGATGGGGTCGGGTTAAAAATGCTGCAGTTTACGACTAGTACTCCTACATCCTTTGGGCGGATTTTGGTCTTTTTGAAAAGTTCGTCTAGTGCCCCGAATATCACCATTGAAGCTTCGGCACGACCTTCTTTCATTGTTGTGATGTTGTCTGGTGACATTATGGCTTTTGGGACATATGTTTCGTCCCCTATTCCTGATGATTGAAGGATTTTCTTTTGGAATTCGAGGCTTGCTTCGTCGAATTTGCCAGATTTTCGAGCCATCTCGATAAATTCCTCCTTTGTTACCTGGAATGAAATTATTTGATATCAAATTTTGGAAGGTATTGTAGCTTTGAAAGTGTTAGAAAATGATTGTATAACCATTTTTTTTAGTAGAGAATTATTTGATATGACTCTATAAGCATTTTTTTTAGTAGAAATGTTAAATTTGCTTATCTACAAGCATAGAATCAGTTTCAATCAAAATGTCAAAAATGGCTAACTACTTGTAAAAATAAGCACAAATAAGCAAATCTCAAACTCCCTGTAAAACTAATGGAGTAATTATTTTCTCACCTTACATAAGTAGTTTTGAAGGCGGTTGTGATTGATTATTCAAACTTATTTATATAATCAAAATTGCTTCTACCTTTGTTTTTTCTTTCTAATTATAGATAAACTGTTGGAGTACTACTTTTTGACATAATCAAACAAGCAATATTCTACCTAGTTATTCAAATCTGCTTAACGTACCGAACACACAGACTAACAACTATATATTTTCTGTATTAGAATTCATTAAACACATTGACTAACCTTCAAATCATCAGCTGGCTTAAAACACGCGAAATCGATCAGATAAATAGATCTTTGTCTCGACATGAAGTAAACCGAGAGAGTAAACACAAACACACCAAAAAAGGCCAAAATCGTAACCAAATCATATCCAGCAGTACTATCCCACAACTTCCTCCATAATTCCTCCCTACTCAAACTCCCAATCTCAGCTCCAAACACCAACACAAGCACTGGCACCGTAGCCAAATATATAGCATGGTTAATCAAGTAATGATAACCAAGCTTAACATATTTTAGGTTAACAGACTGTACAAAGTCTGGTAACCTACGCCGGACCCTGACTGAGAAAGTCATGGATCCGGCGTCAGGACCGGAGGATTCAATCCCCCGGTTCACAATCTCTGTTGAGAGAAGGTCATGTTCATTGGTTGGAGCCATGATATCTTGGAAATATGGTAAGGATAATGTGGGAAATGTGGGTTGAGGGTGTGTGTGAATTTAAGGGAGTTGTGGTGTGTAAATTTAATGAAGGACAACAAACTAAAGAGAGTGTAGTTGGAAGATTAGAAAGTGCATTAAATGGAATCAAGGGGTTTTTGGGAAAGTTGTTTGCATGCGTATGCATGTACAATTCAGATATTCATATTTATTTTTTTTACGTGTACTTGAACTTGTAATAGTAACATGGTTTTGGTTGATTACGTATAACATGGCTCCACATTGTGCAAGTGCAACTCATGGGAGCTGGTAGGTTTTTAACCACGTTCGAGATTTAATTGCNGCTCCACATTGTGCAAGTGTAACTCCCCTCATGGGAGCTGGTAGGTTTTTAACCGCGTTCGAGATTTAATTGCAAATGAGGTTAAATGAACATTTCGGGTGAGTCAGAACAGTTTATTGTACGAGTTTTGTTCATCAAATGTAGACAACATGTCACATGTGTTTCTCTATTCGCTTGACCAAATTTATGTGTTGTATCTTAACTTTTTAGAATTTCATATTTTTAACAAAAAATTCGTCAAAAGCTGGTAAGAAACTAGTGAAAAGAGGTTTGTGATTTTCGTACAAGCTAATTTGGATTCTCAACCCGGTCTTCCAAATTCGGACATAATTTCTTTCTTTTGTGTAGGATCCATGAACGAGATAGAATTCTTATCTCATAGCCTAGCTAGCTAGTGTGTCCATATGACCCAAGTGGAAGATTGGACAACCACATCGAGAAAAGCCTTTGCCTTGGTGTTGAGATCAATTAATAGGATCGACCCAAGTGATTAGATCACACAAATTCTCCACCAAGTTGAGATTGATTTCCAAATGTGACTTGAAACCGTGCAATTAATTAACAAAGAGATGTTCTGCGTTTTCAAGGCCATCATCACAAACTCGACACCGAGGAGAATGGAGATTGATGGACAAGCCTCTAAATTGATTCGGGTAGAGGCTATATCTGATGTATTTAGAGAAAGAATATATGCTTATATAGCATTAATCAACTCGTATTTGAGAAAGAAAAAAATATCACTTACACCATCAACATATGCAATGATTATACGGAGGATGTAACTATTTTCTTCATGATTATATTGCGAATGTAATTAGTTCACGCTTAGCAAAAATGTAAAAATAACAACATGCACATGCATGTACTGATATACATATATTAAAAAGGTCACATCGCTGAGGTGTTCGAACATAGCTCTCTAAACTAGAAAAACAAATGGTTCATAAATTCTACTTGTTCAACAAACTTGTCCTTAATTTAAAAAGACATTAATATCTATTATGAGCACGTTCATGCTTTTATTTTTAGAGAAAATTCTTTCAAAACGTATCATACTTGTCAAAAAAATCACTTTTGAGTAACGTACTTTTTATTTTCATCATTGTGGTACTAAACTTTCATTTTTGGCCTCTTTTACGCACTTTGGGACATTTTTATGACATTTTTGCCCCTAGATTTCTAAAAATTTGAGGAGCAAAAACGTCCCAAAGTGCGTAAAAGAGGCCAAAAATGAAAGTTTAGTAACCCAATAAGGGAAAAAAAAAGTTCGATACTCAAAAGTGATTTTTTGGACAAGTATGGTACGTTTTAAAAGAAATTTCACATATTTTTATATAATCTTTTAGAAAATCCATTCGAATTATTTAATTTGCATAACCAATGAACATACGGCAATAACCAGGAGCATTTGTGTTGGAATGCAACATTCCTATACGACAAGTAAACAACTAAAATCGTATCCAAACCATGTTGCCTAAGTTAGGACAATATGCGTAGTTCACTAGCTTCTCACAACTTACCCGGAACATATTTGAAATCAACTCGATTTAGATGTGTAATTCAATATCTGATTCACCCTTAAAACTCGTTTAAAATCTTTAAGGAAATGGTACAGGACAAGTGGAGCTTCAACTTCAACCAAACTACAAGGAAAAGTGGGACGGGCGTCGAAGGCTTTGGTGAGGACACGCATGTCCTCGCTAAGCTAAAAGCCGCTAAATGAAAAATTCAGACTTTGACTATGCCAAAAAGTGAAGAAAATTTGATCAAAACTTTTGGCGAAGACATGTCCTCGCCCAAAAAGTTGACTTAATTTGACTTATTCCCTCTTTTTCATTATCGTTAATTATTTCCCCCTAATTATTCCCACCAAACTTTTGTCATCGCCAAAAGTTTTGACCGAAGTTGACATGTTAATTATAACTTTAATTATAGTTGTTGGTTATGAACTATCAAAATAATTGGGTTCGTCCCGGGAGTTGAAGTTAGAAACGAGTTTCAAATATCGTGTTGAACTCGCTTTGGTCGGTATTCACCGTCCATTTCAAGGTGGTATAGATTTTGTTAAGCAGGGGAAATACGTCTTTGCAGTCAGTATTGTTGCTTTACGCTGTTACGATTATGAAATTGATAAACCCGATTGCTTAATATATTCTGGCGCTGGCGGGTCACTAAATTAAAAACTTTTGAGGACCAAAAGCTCGAAAGAGGAAATTTAGCTTTGTAACAATATAACTGCTAAGCTTCTTGTACGGGTTATTCTAACAAACGTATGGTGGATCGAACCATACTAGCTCCCTCCCAAAAGATCACAACAACTAATTTCCTTGTGCACTCCCCAACAATGATATCATCTTATACATCTCTTCATAATATCATCTTATGGAAGATGTAGGAAGATTCAGGACGTCACCAAATGATTTACGACCAAAAGGTACACAACGGTTAATGGTGAAGAAGCATCGTGAAGTAGTTATATTAGATCAAGGTCAAATACATACCATCTAGTTAGTTAGTCTCTATCGAACTCCGAACACGTTGTAAAACACGAACAAACTCGTTGAGAAGTTCAAACCTGCATAACTCTCGGTTTTTGTTGCAGTCGCCATAGTTACACTTCTAGAAATTATGTTTCAAAGAATGCGCCTTTCTCCAAAGCTAAGCTCATCTGTCTAAGTGTGATTCAACGCGTACCCAAGTATCCGGAAGTTGCTTTGAGGTTTCGAGATGCAAAATGGCTTTATTAGACAAGTTCATGTGTAATAACACTTCAACTTAATTTGATCACTGGTAAAGAAGCATCATGAAGTACTTAAGTTGGATCCTAAAGATAACTCAACTCCTTTGATGGACTACACAATCTCATTTCTTCAAAATTCTTCACGAGAGCTTCCTTACCCTACACCAATGTCAAAATTCTTCATCGAGATGATATTGATATACAAGAGATGTTAAACATATCAAATGTTAACAGATCATATGACAAATTTGTAGTTAAATTGTTTTGTTGTGTTTGTGCCAAGGATATAACTGATGGTAAAGATTCGTTTCACATATGTGCTATTAATAACAAAAAAGATGAAACTTTCAAGCTGCTTTAGAACTCATAAAGTTCACAAAGGCATATCCAGCATTCAAACGATATCGTGATGAATGTTAATATATCGTGACGAACGAATGTTAACTGATAACGTATAAATCTCGTTTAGTAGCTTGCAACGATAGCATATAATTCACGTTTAGTCTTGATCCTTCGATGGTAAACGTTCTCGAATTGTTCCCAAACTCTATTAGAAATATAGTCTTTGATGGTAAACATTCTAAATTTGTAAAGTTAACTTGAATATACTCTATGATGGACTACACAACCTCATTTCTTCAAAATTCTTCACAAGAGCCGTCTTATCGTGGTGAATGTTAACGTATCATGATAAATACTAACGTATCATGATGAATGTTAACTAATGAATGTTACAAATCATAACATAAGTTATCTTTAGGATCGAACCATACTTGCATATACTCATTTGATGGACTACACAACCTCATTTCTTCAAAATTCTTCACGAGAGCCTCCTTATTGTGATTAATGTTACAATCGAGAATGGGTAACGATGGGCACTTATTTAATATTGGTCAAATTATAGCAACTAAATTATAGCGACTCTTTATACCCAGATGGGGCTGGTGAGATAGTTGATAAGACATGGTTTACTCCCGATGCTTTACATTATGGTAATGTGAGATGGTTGATAAGACACAATTATATGACGAAGATCATCGAGATGATATTAATATAAAAGTGATGTTAAACAGGTCAGTCGCCCTAGTTCAAAACGATATTGAGAATGTTAACAAACAAAAATTGAGATAGGAAGGACGTCTTTGCAGTTAGTATTGTTGCTTCAGGCGGTTATGATAATAAAATTCATAAACACAACTGCTTAATATATTCTGGTGGTAGGTGGTCACTAAAGATACGGGAAGTGAAATCCAAGAAATTTAGAACAAAATTTAGAGTTAATTAAATAATTTTAATTTAATTAATTTTGATTCATTTTTAACTGGATAAAAAATTTTAATATGAAAAAAAAAATGCTTTGGCGAGGATATATCCTTGCCAATTATTTCCAAGAAATATTTAATAATCCCTCTCTCTTTTTTTTTTCTTTTTTTTCTTCCTTTTTTACTTCATCCCGCGAAGTTAGTTAAATAACAAAATAAAAGCTATGGTTACCTAAACGATAAAAAAGAGGGTGTTGGCGAGGAAATGTCCTCGCCAATTTCTAGGCCAATAATATAGATCTATCTTTTTTTCCCAATTCACACGCACACACATTAAAAAAAAAATAAAAAAAATAAAAAAATAAAAAAAAATATAAATAAAAAAATAGAGAGAGAGAGAGAAAGAAATTGCCTCCTTGCCATTTCTGGTACTGAATTAGCGCTTCGCGAAAGAATCGTGTGGCGCAGTGAACGGTTCCCGTTGGGTTCTTCAGTTATTCAAATGGGTTGAAGGGTTCAATTCTTAGAACACTCTGACTCTCGAATATTTGGAAGGCGTAATGTACTAAAATGAAAATTCAATCTTCAAGATATTTTCATTTATGCATGAGTTTTGTTTCATCGGTTAAATATCATGTAAAGGAATTGTACTAAATTGGGAGGATTGTTGGAAATTTAATGCAATTGAGGGTTCTGGTCATACTTAGAAATGGGTTTGGAGATACGGAGTGTACACTCATTTCAACCTTTCAGTGAGAAAGCTCATCAGTAGGAGTAGCTCATCAGTGAGTATACTCAGGAAGCAAGCTCGTTCATTGATCAAGATCATCAGCGAGCAAACACTTCAGCTAGTATGTTGATGAGTTTGTGGACTTGGTGGAACTGATTTCCTACTAACTTATAATGGTTTTGACCTATTAAAGGGCAGCTTTAACTGTGACTTAATGATTTGCAACCACTATTGCTATAATAGAGGAACATTACGTGAAGATTAGTTGACTGATTAATTCTCATAATTTCATTGAATGTGTATCTTCTCTATATGAGAGAAACAAAATTGCATGGGAAAACACATGAAAACCTAAACACTTACAAGCGAAAGGGTTCTTGTATTTGTGTCTTAATCAAGAACATAAACACTTTGAATTATCTTAAAGAAATATTCGTGTAACCCAGGTAAATAGGGTCGAACTTACATGATTCATTGTGATATTCGGTTATTGATTATCTTTACCCTACGATTGATAAAGGGAGGTGATTTGCACACTCTTCAAATTGATTAGCACATTTCAATTTAGAATGTTTTGACATGTATACCCTTACATGAGTGAAAATGAGTAAAGTGACGTGAGGGTATAAATGTCAAAACACTCTAAAATAGAGTGTGTCAATCAATTAAAAGAGTTGCGAATCACCTCCCATTGATAAAACACCAACAGCTTCCATATATTATTTATGTGTTACACATATCAGCTTTGCACGAGAATGGAGTCCTCTCATCGAAGCAACTTGATAAACGTACTCAGCTCGACTCATATATATAACTAATCGGGATCTATTATACAAGTGTTATTACATGTATTTCTCAAATCTTGTGTTACTCGTGTCAATCAACTGGTTTAAATTAATATACAAATGATTCAAAACATTCGTACGATGCGATGACTACGTTTCCTTTCTATATTTCGAGGTTGTGCCCATAATTTGTCTACGTGACATTCGATCCATACATCCTGACACAAGGTTGTACTTATGTTTCCCACCATGGTAAAAATGGTTACTCATTAGATTGGCCCCTCAGCTCCTCTAGAAAGAGGCTATCTTTCTTATTAAAGTAAGCAAGCAACGAAAATTTGACCCCTTAAAGACCGAACATAGTGATAACACTAACCACACGTGATACGTGATGACTAAACGTGGTTAGCCATTACACGGCTGTTTGGATCACACGTGAAAGGCGAGTTTTGGATGTAACCTGTGGTCTATAGTCTATACAACCGGTAGAAGGAAGATATTTGTGTGTGTTTGTGAGTGCGTCTAAGTGAGGTACAGGTTAAATATAAGGGGATGGTGACCATCATAAGAGTACAACACTATTCGGAAAAGAGCTGATGTAGCGGGAGGATTACAGCGATGGTATCTCTTCACGAGTACAACACTATTTTCTTTACGAGTACAACACTATTCGGAAATAGTTGATTAATCATGTTTAAAATGTTTTTTAGCGATCAATTCACTAAAATTTCACTCTACTCAAGAAACATCTTCTGAGGACAAATGCCAACATTTTTGGTACAGTCCCAAAAGAACTGATATATATATTTCACAAATGAATAATATTGATCTAAGAATAAGAACACATTAAAACATATACTAATTCAATTCTATGTATGCATTACCTTATTGGTGATATGAAATGTGATTGTGTATATAGCCGGACGGTTGCTTAATGATCCGGACGGAAATATCCGGACGGTCTCTGCCGGACGACCCGGACAAGACGCCGCCTTCAACCCTGATTTCGCGGGTCAATGTCTGCCACGTAGAGGCCTATGCTGACATCAAAGCATGGCACAGGATGGTGCGCCACACCCTGTATGTCAGGAACAGTGGCCTACTCGTACTATGCACTATTCCGAACAGTAATCAGGTACAATTTGGAGTAGTATAAATACTTCTCATTTACTCACTTATATTTTTAGCATTTACTGCATATTTACACACACACATTTATTACCACCAACCCATACTTACTCTCACGCCGGAGCTTGGTCCTGGGTACAAAACCCGGGGCGAGGCTAACGCGTTTATTGTGATCGCAGGTTA
>LBNU01011427.1:96154-113881 GCA_014162995.1 Artemisia annua | reverse complement strand
TATATATATATATATATATATATATATATATATATATATATATATATATATATATATATATATATATATATATATATATATATATATATATATATATACCGTTCAAAAAAATATATCCGCCGTTCAAAAAAATATATATTCTAGAAAACTTCGTTTACAAAATGTTGTTGGGCATTTGGGTTCCACAAAAACAATTTGAAGATCATACACTTTGTATTTGGTATATTGTAAGAAACCATTGCGTTTAGTAAACTTATTCTCCATATATTACCGAACTTAAAATGGAATGAAATTGTAATAATGATAAATCCATAGACGAGTAATACAATTCAGATTTATGAAATTACATTGACAAAAGAATAGGATACCTTTTTCTGGAATGTTAGGATGGGAATTTCTGATGCATCAAGCAAGATATGACGATCATGAAGGCTATAGCTTTTGTCTTTAATAATGAAGACCACATTTCCATTAACGTCCAAGACACAGCTGAGTTTTCCATCTGCTACCGCCAAAGAGTTTCTCACAATGGCTAAATCAACCTGGAAAGGTGAAAAGAATCTCGGGTCCACCACCATCATCGTTGCAGAATTCTATGCCAACGACGGTGGACCATGAACCCAAGGCCTATAAATAAGGTGTGCGGACACTTATGCACGTTCATTAGCACTGATGGAGCGCCATGATCTTCTTCTTTTTAATATGTATTTGTTATTATTAATTATATATCATTATCAGTTAGCCAATATTTTTTTTGAGATACGGCTATGTATAAGCGTGTTGCGCAGGTAAATCGTTAGTAGTGATTTCCCCAAAAATGCTCTGAAAATAACGTTCAAAAATTTTTTTCATCCCATTGCAAAAGTAAATGTTGAATGGTGATTGCATAACTTTCGCTCTATCATACATAATTTTTTAGGGGAATTTCATCATATATATTCTTGCCAGCGTGAATAACTAATTACACTACTAAAAATTGGCGCATTTAGTCACGGAAACGACAAAATATTTGATTTTCAATGTTTGATTCTGGAAACCACCTATTGCAACGATAATGTCGTCGTTAAAACTTTTACAAACCTTGAATTTGACTATTGACGCGAAAATTAGGTAAAAAGATGAACCGCTAGCCACGACTTTTGCGGTGACTAATAATATTTAATATTATTTACTAATATCAGTTTAACACTTAAAATAAATAATAAATATTAACAATTTTAGTCACGACAAAAGTCGTGACTAAAAGTATTCAATATTATTTTATTACTATCAATCTAATACTAAAATAAATAATAAATATTAAATACTTTTAGCCACGACTTTTGTCATTGCTAAAAGTTTTTTAATATTGTTTTTTGGAAAATTAAATTTACCTTCAAAATTTGTTTTCCCACTCAACCTTTAAAGACGACTTGTCGTAGTTAAAGGTTTAGTATAAATACTGTATTCCAATTTATATATAAAATGAAATTTATATATAAAGGTGTGTTATAAACAAGTTTAATTTGTGTTGGTTATAAAATAATGCGAGTCATGTAAGTCATGTTAACGATAATGAAGATTATATATATATATATATACAATATACGTTATACCGTATACAAGACGATATACATAACGTTGTTCCTTTTTACAAGATTAGCTTAACTACAAAGTTAATCTAACTGTGGTTCCACGAGAAAGAAGGGACTCATCAAATACACATACAAAATAAAAATATCATTAGCATTAAAAGTTTTCACATCTATACTACATTATAATGCATTTGGGACTATTCTATAATTAGAAAGGCTTAAAATTCATACTTTTTTCTTGCTTATTATGGAAAGATTTCAAAATTAATTTGTTAGGAAGCAAGTTGGTTAGGAAGTTTGTTAGGAAGCGGTTAGTTGTTCAAACAAAAATTATTTGGCTTAACCATCTTTAATATATCTACTTATAAAGCATGAAGACAACTAAACGTGTAACCAAATAACGCAAAATATAATCACACGGTACCCGCCGCCGCATTGCGCGGTTACCCTTCTAGTAAATTTATAATGCATCATTTCCATTACGTCTTGGCGTTTAGATTTTTTCGGGCTCTCTTCAACACGTGTTTGTTCGGTTGACAAACGAATTATTGAACAATGTTTATAACAAATACATGCGCTTTAAAACGCCCCGCCGAGCAGCAACCTAATTACTTGTTGCAAAAGAAAACATAAAAAAGACGTTAGCCGGATGGTTGGGAATTCGAATGTTGCAAGCTTGGATTTGACTTATTTTTTGGTTGTGAAAGACAGGGTTTTAATAGTAGAATAGCAATGTACTTTTTCAAATATACTGATTGTGTACGACTTTAACAAAGTTGTGTAAATGTAACGGATTTTCATAACGTATTTCAATCTGCATATTTTGATGACGTGTCACGTTATAAATGGTGGCTCGTGTCAGACTTTCAAGTATGACTTTTTAAACGTTCACGTTTCAAATCGATACATTTGAAAAAGTAAATTACTATTCTTCGACTAAACACGCGAAAACTATTTAAACTCAAAAAGTAAAGGGTATACATATATTTAATTGCCAAACACATAACGAAATGTCATTTAGTCAAATGGTTGATTTTGTTGGGCACAAAGACCCGAGTTCGAATTTTGCATAATTTTTTCTATAGAATATATTTTTTTACTAACTTCGCTTTTATAATATCATAGTTTTTTTTACAAGGAATTTATATTTGAACATTTTTGTGTTCTTAAAAAGATGCAAAAATTTTAGTTTTGAAGCACGTTATGTTTACAAGATACGACTTTAATATTCGTTACATGGTGATTACGGTTTTTGTTGGTATGGTGGTTGACGTATCTGGTGAATCATGTGATGGGTCGCCGGATATTCAGAGATGATGGTGTATGGATATGATAATGGTGAATTAATTGGTTGGTGGTACGTTTTATGAGAGAGAGGGGAAGTGTTTGGTAATGGGTAGTTATAGTGTAAGTGTTGAGTTATATTAATATGACGTGGAGACATTATTTGGATTTTTGGAAAGAAAAAAATTAGTAACCTGGTAAGGGTTAGTTAAGCAGGTTACCAACTACATACAAATGTCAGAATTTAAAATGGTTGTGTTTTAATAACAAAAGTAAAAGAAGGCTACATAGAATAACAAAAATTGCCAAGTTAGATATAACAAACGCAAACAGTTACAACATTTTGTTTTTCCGCATGATTCACAACTGTGTAAGTAACTGACGCACCAGCTACATGTTGGAAAATTTAGTGCACTTGAGGGATGAGTTCACACCTGGTAATGGGTTTGGAGGTACGGAGTGTACACCCATTTGGTCCATGAACACCCTGACTCAATTGTGGTTATACTAGTGGATTCTGCTGAATCTGCTGCTGCTAGACTCTGCTCTGCTGCTAGACTCTACTGCTAGACTCTGCTGCTAGACTCTACTGCTGATCAAAGTACTGCTGATCAAAGTACTGCTGATCAAAGTACTGCTTGATCAAAGTACTGCTCGATTATAACCACTGATTCCTACTATTATCACTACAAAATAAATGACATTTGCTCACTAACACAAGTGTGAGCAAAAGTTAAAAAAACAGTCACTAAATGTTAATTTTTCAACTCCCACTAAATTGAAAAGAGTAAGTAATAAAGGGATCACTAAATGTATTTTATTACTAAAAGTTAAGTGAGCAAAAGTTCCAAAACATTCGNCCATAGAGATATTCGTGTAACCCAGGCATAGGGTCGAATAGTTTCTATTGGAAAGTGATACCACGATTTCAAGTGAATATCCGGTACTCATTGATTATCTTAACCCTAATCTGGAACACAGTAAAACATAAATAACCAACACTACATTCATAGGAGTAGTCTCAGCCAAAACTAAAATACTAGATATGTAACTTAAAATTGCATTACACAACATTTTTAGTCTCCGAATCGATTAAAAACAAGTTTAGAAATTGAATATGAAATATATAACCGCCGCGAAGCACGGTCATTATATACTCGTTCATAAACTCCAACGGAGGTCAACGTTTACCAAGTAAAAGCACTCAGGTAAAAATAGACCATATTTAGATTGTGTTACATGCTCTAATCTATTAAATTAATCTCTCCTTATATCTTGTATTCATTGAGCAAATCGCCTATTGATGTAAACCAAGACATTCCGTCACATAAGTTTCGGACTCTTTCAAACTTATGCTTAGTTTTATCCGTACCTTTATCTTATGCATGCAGCCATTATATAGGGATCTTTGTCAATTCCTTAACCCATATTGCCTCAACTTCAATTATCCTTATTACGACTTCAGAAGAAATTGTGTCGTCTGGCTAGCTAAACATGGGTTCCACTCGATCTGATCAAGGCTCAGGAAAAGAGAGACTCAAGTGGACTCAAGAACTCCATGATTTGTTCGAAAAGGCAGTTAATCAGCTTGGTGGCCCTGACAGTACGTGCGTAGGAAGTTTGATCATGCACCATGCAATGCTTGTTTTTCTTACTTAAATACTTGCATTCTGACGTTGTGATGTATAACATGTTAATACAACGGACCATGAATTTCTAGCACGTCTTGATTGATAGCTTAGTTAGTTATAATGAATCTTACTTGTATTTGTTAATGTGTTTCAGGGGCAACACCAAAGGGTATATTAAAGGCCATGGGAATATCTGGACTTACTATCTACCATGTTAAAAGCCACTTACAGGTAAACACTCTTTAGTTGTGCAAAACACAAACATGAAAAAAGAAGCATAATAATTCATAAATTTAAAAATATAACAATATGCGCGTATATAGTGAAACTCGGGGGTGGCTCAAGGGTAAAGCAACTGAAGCTAGAGCTTTAGCCTTTGTTTTTCTAAGGCCCCAATTTTACGAAAGTTCTGTACATAAATAGAGTCGGTCACACCAGTTTTCCGGCCATTATTATTACAACGTACATTTATCCAGCTTTGAAATTAACACAACTATTATAGTCACGACAATTCCTTTTTTTTTTTATTAGCATAATACTATAAATGCAACCTTTTAATAGTACAAACAAGACAACAAGATTTAATGCTTTTGTTGTTCTTCTAGTTCTAAGTAACACAAACATAAACATGTTGTTTATTCAAAAAGAATTCCTTACTGTGTGAGTTCATTTAGTTGATGACATATACTAATCTCCTATAGGTAAACAAATGAAGTCTTCATAGTTTTTCTTTTGCTTTACAGAAGTATAGAATGTCCAAATTTATCCCCGAATCATCGAGACGTAAGTTTCCTTTCCACCTTATGATTGAAGTTATTATTTTTTAGAAAAACTCAAACCTTGCAATATAAATCAATCTTTTTTGTTTTGTTTTAGTAGCTCGATTACCATAAGTTTACATATTCTAGTTCAAATCAATAACATAGCGTTAATGAGAACAAGAAATATTCTGCCTTTGCGTAGGTGTTCTAACACTTACTTAATTAAGAACTAACTTTTTAATCTAATAAACAGGAGACAAGTTTGAGAAAAGAAGCATATCCGAAATATCTCCAAACTTCAGTGTAACATCGTAAGTTACATGACAACTTTCGCCGTCCATCAATTAGTGAAATTAATGTTGAATTTTAGTTATGAAAGTTTACCAATTATGCAGCGGTACTCAGTTAAACGAAGCATTACAAATGCAAATGGAAGTACACCGACGATTAAGTGATCAACTTGAGGTAGCTGTAACAAAACTCTACATTTTTTTTTCAAGTTTTATTCTCCAGTGTGACAAAAGTATCACGAAGAATTATATTTCTGGTATGCGATGACTTTTAAATGTATACTTAAAATTAATGATCTAAAAGTCCAGGTAGCTGTGATTTTAGTTTAAGAGATGTAAAAGCCGAACTACGGATTCCAGTATTGGTTTTAGCCAAAACACAGCCCATGCTCACAAGTCACAACTTTGTAGATAGACAAAAGGGTCGCAAGTTAAAGCATATATATGGCACATATTTAGAGCATCATTTCTCAAAAAAATTATACGCAAGTAAGAGCATCTACAATGGAGGTTTATAGAACAAGTTCATGGTGACTTGGAGCTTATGTGAAGTTTATGTATATAAACATCTTTGGAGTGCCAAGTTTATAGATGTGAGAGAATGAGAAGTTTATGTGTATATGAACCAAGGTGAGAGAAAAATGAGTTGATCTAATCAATATTTCAACAAATAATGCTATGCTAAATAAGTTAGTGGGGATGTTTATAAACTTGATCAAGTCCATAGCATTAGAGCAACAAGTTTATATGATTTAATTAGTAGGTTTTAAAAAAATGACTTTTGATGATAGTGTCATTGCTTATGGACTTGATAAAGTCAGTACTAACACTACTTTCGTTTGATCAGCTCCACCTGGAACAAAAACTAGTATCAAAACAAATTTTTAATTTTATGCATTTAATTTTATTTTTAATTAATCAGTTTACTTTGATCTCTTTTTGTTAATTTCCATTTTATTCACATTTGATCAAAACTCATATTTAATTATTATTGTTCATTTTGGTGGCTTTTTGTAATAGGCTCATAAAAACCTTAAGCTCAAAATTGAAGCGCAATCAAAATTTCTAGAAAAACTCACAGAGGAACACAAAATTGGGCCAAATATTCCGAAACTTACAAAGGCCATGATATCTCCCGCATCCTTACCATCTCTTTGTGATGTATCTGAATCCATTTTGAAGGACTTTGAATCTGATTCTGAAGCGGACACAAGCGAAATGAGACCTAGAGATGATCAACAATTTACAAAGCGGGTTAAGATTGATCATGATGATGATCTTGCTAATCAAAGACTCAAACATCCATCACTTGATCCTCGAAGCATTCTCCTTCCACAACAAAGCAATTCATTTCCTTCAGACAACATCTTTCCATGGGGTTTTGGCTTTTGCCAGTCACCGCTAATTCCAACTTCATTTAATTCTTTTGGTTAGAAAGCACGTACATTTTTTATTTGCTCCGAGGAAGTATGTGAATGTTGGGTTGTATTGCACTTTGAATAAACCAGCTCTTAATCTTTCATTATTTGTGTAGTTTTTTGTACTTGTCAAACATATTCTCATAATCCATTGATGAGAGGATTAAGGTGATCATTTAAAACTGTTTGTTAGTATTTCACTACAACGGTACGTCTTTCTACTTTTTATGTTATGCCGCATGCATGAGACTAGAGAGAAGTAGCTGTGCTTGCTCTAGGGAAATATGGTTCATTACCAAGAGTGCCTCTTTTCTCATAAAGTATGAGAGATTGTTGAATGAAAAACACCAAGAGTGTAAGTGGTTTGAGGCCAAGTGCAGAGGTAGAGACAGGAGAGGGTTAGCGGAAAAAATTGTAGTGTAAGTTTTTTAAAATATCTGGCTATTTTTTGTAATTTGCCGTATGATAAAAACATATTTGATCATGAAACTAGTTTTAGAAATTCATCTTCATACATTAAGTGATTTGCGGCAAAGGATAACTATATCAAAACCCGTGGATTTGTCGGCCAAANAAAAAAAAAAAAAAAAAAAAAAAAAAAAAAAAAAAAAAAAAAAGTTCAATAGTTTGAGGTAGAATGGGATTTATTTAAGACCGGCTTTTCAAACCAGGGTTTTAAATATAGTTTTAAAACCTTGTTAAATTAAGGTTCAAATTTGAAAATCTTGGTTTAACGTCTTTGAAACCGGTGTTGTAAACCTTGTATGTTTGAAACCTGAATTGAAGTAGAGTTGAGGATTAAAAATCGTGCAGTTATAAAGGCAGGTTTAACATTTGTTTAGAACTGCGTTTAGAACCATGGTGTGAATTTGTAGTATAATACTGTGAGTTTAACTTTTTTGAGGAAATCCAGGGGCTAAAACAAAACGAGGGTTTTATATACATTTTAGAGAAATTATGTTTCAGATAAACTGAGTGCCTCATATATAGAGGATATTTTGTTCTGCTATATTTCCTGAAACATATTTGATACAAGAAATGACAAATTGACAAGGATTTCACACAAAGCATAGTAGGCATGAATACAACTTACAAAAGGCATTTAATAGACTGACAATATTGCTACAAGATTTGGTGCACCATCCCTATCTTTGGGTATTGACTTGAAAGTTATACACGCCGGTTAGGCCATCAAGTATGTTTTTGTTAGAAGTTTATCTTAGGAGTTTTCCATTGCTTTGTAAAGATAAGAAAACTACAGCAGAAAAAGTTTGCTTCCTTTCTAGCTACAACATTACTAAAATCCTATGTACACAACTAGTAGTCTTCACAAAAAAAACTGTTCTAAAGGCTGATCTTTGTCTTATGGCCAGCTCATTAACAAAGTTTAGAAAGCAGAGAGGCAGACATTGTTGGCTGTTTAAAGATGTCTTCAACTGCACTGTGTTGGATCTTGTAATTTACTCTCCTCCGGCTACTGCATCATGTAAAGTCGTTATTGGCAAAAGCAGCATCAATTTAAGTTGTATAGTTTTAATCATCTTTCTCGCATCATTTCTATGGGACCCAAAAAAACATTTCAAATGCTCACAAACTTCAAGGCTGGAGGCTCTTTCTCATTCCATTATGATCATTACCAGAGGTGGCACTATGGGGTGGGTTTTTGAATAGATAGAGGTGTCTGGTTCGACACATTTGTGGGTAGATAGGTTGATTTGGGTTATATCTTTCCTCTAAAGTAAAAAATTTATATATAGAAAAAACTAAAATGGAACGATAAAACTTGTCAAGGAGGTCAAACAAGTTGAAAGTCACCAACGTTTATTTAAAATGCATAAAACCTTCTCCTTTAATTCAAAAAAGATTAAATTATCAATGAAAATATACAGTTTCAAGGGTTCAACCCATCCAAACCTTTTTAGAGCTGCCCAACCCAAATTTTGCTACCTTAAAATGACATGGTCTTGTGAAATAGGCTAAATTTAGTATATCCAAAGCAAGAAAAATAGACTATACCTTTCTCAAAACAATTGATGATATTTTTCCCTTTAGTTTCTCGATCGTCTGCATTTGTAAAAGTTAAAAATAAGAATGCAGCCACTAGTATTGTACATCTTTGTCAGGAGTTTAGTAATGCATACCAGGGTAGAGGCTTTTGCCCATTGATCAGCTGAAGCAGCAGCATTTTTCAAGTGTTTGGAACTAGCATCATGATAAGTTAGAAAGTATGTAGAGTTTTCAGTTGCTTCAGCCACCCATATATGATTTGTTTGGTCCTTGGGACACTTGATGAGATTAGAAAATCCAACCTACAAGCACAAATGGACAAAAATTAACCAACGTGTTGACTTTCCAAGTCAATACCAACTCATTCGTCGATGCCATAATGACTGAATTATTCTTACCATTAACATTTAAAAAAGCACCACAAACAAGAACATAACTGCTTAACCTTTATAACTTGTAAACGTGAAAATCACTACTCGTATTATATAACAGGGGGCATTTATTTAATCTTAAAAGCAAATACGTGTTTTGAGGTAGTCAAATCATGAGGGGTAATAGATACTGAAAAGTAAGCATAGTATATCCGTCTTTAGCCTCGAGTACATACCCCTGTTATAGTTTGTAAGTTAAGTCAAACATGAGTGAGGGAGCACTAAAAGGCTCTTACATAGTACAAACTATTACAGGTAGTAATGGGTGGGTCAATATTGGTTTGCAAAAAAATGGGTAAGTATGAGTACGTGATGGGTCGGGTTGATTTAACCCGAAACACTTTTTATCCGTCATTTGAGAAAGGATATGTAAAACTTAGTGTTGCATACAATCACAAAGGAACTATTTTATGTCAAAAAGAATATTTGAGCAGCATTTGAGCTGTTTTCTTATATGACTCACTGGAGATAAAACATAACCCAAATTAACTGGATTATCTGTCAATGGGTTAAAATTGTCACCTCCGGAGATTATATTGTATGTATGCACATACCGTTGATCCTACAAGGTTGTAATTGATTGGTACAACAGAATCACAATCAATAGATGGTGAAGAGAAGCTGATGGCAAGCAAAGCATCTGAGAGGTCGTGTTGATGTGATAAAGAAATACTGCCATCTGCCACAAAAACCCATTGCCTCTTCTGATTACCAGATTTATGCACTTCTCCCACATAGATAACAAAGGCAGCAACATCAAATTCACTGAAAAAATTATTAGAATTAAGGATTTCGACTTTGTTTACTTCTTGTTCAAAAGCATTTATCATATTGTTTAGAGGAAATACCTCGAGAGAGGAACTTGGCCCATTTTCAGTAATGTTACTGGTTTTCGAGGACTATAGAATGGCCTACAAAATAACGTTCAGCAGATGATGCTACAATAAATTATGCATCAGAATATGAGAAAAGAAGATAAACAGAAGTGGAATTTACCGAAACTGTTGAATTATGGACGGAGATAATGGCTTCCATTTTTCTGTGGATCCTCTAGCACGCATATAAATAGTATCTGAATCAGAGTTGATAGGTGTAAGACCAGCCACAGCATATGCTTGCCCCTCAACCAACTCTGATTGCTGTAACAACAGAAGGTAAATCTAATGATGAAACTTTGAGCTATCACTTCTTGTCTAAAATTTCAAAGTTTTGTAATAGATACTCCATAATAAATTAGTTAAACTCCTCACATTCTCACAAAAACTCTGAAATTACCAATAATAATAGTGTATTATACGCTTTATGAGGTTGTATGCATTATAAGTACTCTTTGGGCAAGTTTCCACCCATCCGACATGGTTCTTTGTGAGCCTCTTTTTTTTTTAAGATTTACCCACATGACCAGTTGTAGATGATATCACCCAAATTGACCAAACTAAACTGCCTGAAATTGCCACTTAGCTAATGGGGCTCGCAATAGCTCAAATATACTTTCTGCAAGACTATAGTTTGTCCTAGTATTTTCTTAATACTTGTATATTATTTGCATGACAGGGTAACTGTGGTCCAAGTTGCAATAAGGGTAACCAACTGTGGTAAAAAGCATCTAACAGTCAAAATGTTCAAGTTCAATTTAAGATAACTTTCAGCCTTTACAACAATCTGTTTTTCTGCACCACTTAAAAAGAGTCAGGTATTTTCAAAGGTACTGACACATCGTGTGCAACATGAGCATACTGTTTTTTATGGGGGCGAAAAACTAAGTTGATTAAAGGAAGCAAAATAAACTGGACCAAAGTTGGTTACGCAATTAACCCTTTTTAAAAAATATATATATATATATATATATGATGATTGATGAATGAAGGAAGAGGTAATTATTCAAGTTAGAGATAAGAGTTAGAAATAACTAAAACACATAAGACTGTAAGCCATGATGACAATGTATAACATGATTCACCTGCTTCTCAGTTGGGTTCCAGATTGTTATCAAGCCTTGCCGCGGGCGGCTCGTGTTCTGTTTATTACTAGTCAGACCAACCACTCTCACCCTCATAAATGTGTTGACTTCTCTCTTACTTAATCCGGCATCTTCTAAAGCTTTTTCAATTGATTTTTGCATCTCTGACTGTCTGGTTTCCTACAACATTGTCATTACACACACATCTATATTCAGACACATTCTATTCAATATCTGGGAGAGAAGAAATAGGAAACTATTAATTTTCATATGAAAATTAACAACACTGAGTCACTATTAACAGAAATATACATCACGGCTAGATACATTCTACATACCTCAATTTTTGCTTGATAACTAGCAAATGAAGTCAGTTGCTCTGAACTCATATCCGCCATTAAAATTTCTGGTTCAGCAGCTTGTTCTAGTAGTAGTGAAATCTTCTCCCCTTCACCTATATCTTTCTCATCTCTACATTTAAAAGTTTTGAGCCCTTTTTGGAACTCGGACATGACGCCTTCGACAATGTTTGAACGTCTGTAAAATAGTCAAAACAACAAAAAGCTGCCCAGTATTAACAACTTAACCTGGCCCTCCTTTTTTAAGAAATAGAAGCATGTTCCTATGAACTTCAAACCAAAACAATTACTGGGAATGCAACGTAATACTGAGTGAAAGTTCGATTTAATGTTGGTCCAATACATCAAAGAAATTTGGTTAAGATACCCGGATTGAGATTTTGAGGTGTGAAGTTGGATACATGCTAATCATTTTTCTCCGACAAACTTGGTATGTGCGTACAGAAAAAGTCAAAAGATAAGAATAGTCCACCACAATAGACTAGAGCTTTGAAATCTTACCCCTCAGGATCTTGAATAAAAATGTCTCTCAATGTCTAAAATCTAAATGACAAAACTCAACAGTATTTTATCAAGAGTAATAAACTGATGTAATCTGTTGGGGATCAATGGTAATAAGTGAATAGGGTAAGCGGTAAATCTTGATACTAGTTGAGTTAGATTGGGTTCAACCACTTCATTTCTAGCTAATTTTCAAATTTGACCCATTAGAGACCCAAATTGATCCAATTTTGGGTAAACTGGTCGAATATTAGAACAATAACAACAACAATACCGAATCCCGCCGGAGCGAGGTATGGGGGAGGTGAGTTGTAGACAGTCACACCCCTACCTGAGGGTAAAGGTACTGCTTCCAGAAAGACCTCCGGCAAGTGTGTGTGAGCAAGCAAACAGACAATATGAAAGGTGTGTGCGAGGAAAGAGACAATGACATAAACAGAAGTATATAAAGCAAGCACCTATAAGTGAGCAAAGACATAAACGCATACAGACAAAGATGTAGAGTATCCCGGCATAATTGACACACGTTATGAACCCAATAAATAAAAGATATAGAATATTCATGCAGTGTAACTGATGGGCTAAAATTACCTGTGGTCATACCACTGCATCCTTTTGCTTTCCATCCTCTCTGATCTCACAACAAAACCCCCATCCCCTAGCCTAAAAGTGAGAAAAAACAACAGCTGTCACAGTAAAAAAAATAGAGTAGGTTTTAAGTATCTTATGTTAGCTTCAGCATACCTTTCTCTGTACAGAATAGGGTATATCCGAGTGATTCCAACTAATGTGCTGGGAACTACCCCTCCAGAACCTTTAATGCACTTAAATGCTAATGGAGCACAACCAGTTTTACCTAGAAATGGAGCACCACAACCATGCATGAAAACACAAAAATAGTAGACAGAGAATATTCTGAATCGGACAGCTTATTCAAGCAAATGATGTAATTAAATCTTACAGAATCCCAAACGGTCAGCCCAATGAGCTCTATATGTCCCATTCAAGTGCAAGCATAAGCTAATCATCCTTGATGCCTAGATAAATAAGTTTATCTTCTTTTATAAATACGTTATTGTTTACAATAAGTATATACTAAATTATAATCATGGATCAACTTAATAATGACCTCAAGGGGTGTGACAGGTGCATCCCAACCGCATAAACCAGCTCCACATATCTTCAAATGATGATTAATAGTTAGTGATAAAAATGTAAAACATAAGGGAAATGTGACTGAACACGAGAATTTAATTTTAGAATATGACCGTGACTATGTACCCTGAGTTTTTGTCCCACACACAATTTTCCTGTAACAAGTTGCTTTAAAAGTAATTCATCCAAGAGACCTTTCACAGAGTACCTGAAAGACAGAAAAATAATTTCAATCACCCACAAGGAGCACAGTTTTAAATCTATACATTGTTCTTTACCATCCATCTGTTAGTTCTATGCTTGCAACTGTAGAACAGTCAGTATCTGACTCTGCGTTACACTTTAAGTTGATAGATGCTATGCAAAGTACCACGGGAGAAGAAGGAGGAGCATCTCCCTCCAGAATTCTCTTTAGAGCTGATCTGTGACCATTGTTAACTTCTCTCTCATATCTATAAAAAAAGACATACATAGCATATTAGAGGTAATAGCAGAGATATTGCAAGTACCTATATTTAAGTACCTGTTTACGGTAAGTCAATATAAAAACATGATCAGAGATATTGTAAGTACCTATATTTAAGTTCCTCAAGCACGTTGGAAGCAGTTAACAGTTTTCCAGAAAGCTTAGCAGGATAGCATCTCTCGTAGCATGCAAGTTTCCAGACGATCCATCTATAGTGATTAGCTATCCACCTACGGTAAAGCAATAAAAATTTACACTTATTATCATAGCAAGAATATCCGAATCAGATGGTACATAATAATCCCCTCTTTTTACGGAAGTAAGTAACTGTAGTTAGAAAAACAGTTACGCAACTTAAATCTATAAGTACCCATAACTCAGTTCATTGCTCGGATTAAACTGTTGTACTTTAAGACTTAAGAGAGCTATGGCCTAAAAAATCTCAACTTATCTTTTATATATAGGCTCATATCCTCAGATCTATTATCAGCTTCAGTTAGGGTAAAGGCAAAAGTTTACTTAGTACGAGGCACTTAGCACCATACTGGCACCACACACACAAAAGAGAAAATAATGTGACTACCATATTAACCAACATAATTCAATCTCAAAAGACAATAGTAGGAAAGAAATAGACTATATGCTACTTACTCCTTTGAAAGAGTTGAACATCCTGATTGAGCCAACACGTGAAAGAAGGAATCCACTCCAATGCATTTTAAACCTGATTCATCCTCAAACATGTGTTTTTCTGCATTCTCTGAATTTGTCTTTTTTAACCATTCAGGCAACTTGAACTATTTGGCACAAATGCATTACAACATTGTCAAGAATGAAACGAAAGCCTGTTTCCAAAGATTACAAGGATGAGGTTTTGGTCTACTGACCGTATTCTGAAAGGATGGTGGCTCTTTAAGGTACTCCTTGATGTACTTGCGAGGAATCTGAAATGGGTATCGAGTGGAAATCCTTCTTTTGCAGAATGATTCTTCAGAAGCTTTGGCTTTGGGGATTGTCCCTAACGCAAACAAATACTTCATATCAGAAAAGCATCTTAAGAAGCATTTCACTAATAAGAATTTTTTAAAAGCATAAGCATCTGAAATTACCATTAGAAACTACTGTTTTGTTCAATGGAGGTATAAACTTAGAAATCCGGGGCTTCTTGAATGGGGATGGATATTTTCGAATTGAAGGTTTCCTCTTTTCACCATTTACTTGTTTGTTGTCAGCATTAACTAAACCAATAGTGTTTGAAATATCTGCCAACGGCCCATTAAAAGACTTTCTCCCTCTTACACCACCAACTACATGAGGTGTATATGCTGCTGTTGAAGGCATTAATGAACATGGTACATCATTATACTTTTTGATATTGATGTCATGTTCCACTTCATCAAATTCTTTGATCAAATTACTCCTGAATCCTACACTTTCTAACCTGACTGCACTCTTCTTATTCGATAAAGTTGATCTTACTGGGGATATAAAGTTATTGGAGATTTTCTTTTGTTTAAGCATATCATCACCAAAAGAGGTACACATAATATTTTCTTTGTTCAACATCTTATCCCCGAAGCTACCGTTCTTACTACATGAAAATATTCCATCCCCTTCTTTTAAGAAATTCCCCAAGTCGGGATCTCCTAGAAGACTCCTTGCTCGTTTCAAGGCATCACCAGAAACTTTTACAGATCTTCCACCAGCCGTTTGAAACTTGATAGGTGGTGGTCTAGAAGCAGACTGAAATTTAAACTTAGACACTGGAGCAGACTTAGATTCTTGAAACCCTAAATTAGTTCCAGCATTGGTCATCTGGGGACTCGAAGAAGTCTGGCAGGTGAAAAATTCACCTGCATTTGCATTTTTTGTTAATTTATTGAGATCTTTGGATGCCTTGTCATGATCAAAGCTTTCTTCAATTCCTAACAATGTTCTGGCTTTTGTGAGACCATTAGAGCATATGTTTACAGCTTTCCCTGAGGCTGTTTGGAACATGGTATTCAAGCAATTTGTTCCATCATTTTGACCAACTGTACCACCTGCCCAATCTGTCAAATTAAAACAGAAGTGCAAACAGAATTAGTATGCTTGATCACTAGTAAGATTACAAATGCACAAAAATGGCTGAATAAACGTACCAAAGTCCATTAAAAGGCGAGAAAAAGAAAGAATAATTTCATTAAATAGTGATATACACAAGAAGACTGGTGTTGGACTAGGTTCTTTTCAAAAATAGGGGTATAAGACAGTGGATTTTTTAGACAAGAATAGCTACTCCCTCAAAGTTCAGACATATTCCTTTTAAGCCAAATAAATCACATGAAGATTGTTTCCCATTTCAAGGTAGAAAAATCTAAAACAACTTTAAAACCTTGTAGGCCCAGCAGATTACAAACAGCTAGTGCCATAGTAAGTCAGAAAGACTAAATCCCTCAACTATGGTTTTATTAAGCTATCTATATTGCTATAAAATGAACAATCCCAGGATGTCGCTTTGATGTTTCACTTTTGCAGCTTTGACGGGATGTTGACATCAAGTATCATAACCTAAGTGCAAAGATGTCTATCACTTATATCAAAAGAGACAAGTTAAGGATCACCTGAAAAAGTCTCATCATCTAGGTCACCAAGAATGGCAAATGCCTTTTCGAATGAAGACTTTTTTGCCGCAACCAATTTCCCTGATCCAGTTTGAAATGTCAAAGGGGTATCAGCTTTATCCTCATGTACCTTCAAACATTCTGTTCCTAAACGAACAAAAGTCGAGCAATTAGTATGCTGTTCTGAGCAATCTCTTGCAGAAATGATAAAACTAGTACATTCAAATACATATATATAAGATATTTCCAAGTTTATTCCTATTAATTGAAATAACTAACAGTATTATTTTTTCCTGTACTATTCTGAAGCTTTGTTCTTGGTTCAGTTGTTGAATCTCAGCAATAAGTATTAGTATTCCTTGTGACCAAAATCAAATTTTGTCAATTAAAACCCTAGTATCCTTTTAATGGTTGATTCTTTTTTCAGCATAGTTAGGTTGCATTTAGTTAAAAGAAAACACCATTGTTTTCCAAAAAATGTTTTGTACAACACAAGGAAAATAGAGATTGCGTTCAAATCAAATGTTTCCCATCAAATTCTCTACAAATCAGAAAATTTGCATTTCCTACTTTAACAAGGGAAACTACAAAACTTTTTTTTTTTTCCCTTGTAACCCCCCTTTTTTTCTTGAGAATAGAAAACAATATCATATGAACACGTTTTCTATAAAATTAAATCCCCTCCTTTTTTTTACAAATCTGGAAATAGAAAATTTAGAATTTTTTTCTCTAACTAAACACAACCTTAATATCTGTTTTTTATATTGTTAGCAATGAACATGCATAAACTTATTACATGTGAGTTGTTATCAAGCATAATTGGAGTAGAAGGTATACTTGTGTCAACAAAATCATCGTTGTTGTCGCCAAATATGGAACGTGCTTTCTCCACAGATGACTGCTTTATAGCAACCGGTTTCCCTAACCCTGTCCGAAATGTGAAGGGAGTGACAGCTGCATTACTACCATCCTCCTCCTCCTCCTCTAGCGTAGAATATCCTAAAAAACAATACAATAAACCATCATTTTAGATCATGGACCATAATAACCAAACACTGAGAATTAGAAACAAAATAACCTGTATTCGCTGTTGATTGATTGATGTGTTGTTGATCGTCAACAGTTGGAGCGTTTTGATTCTCTAAAAGGTTTGAATATCCTGCAATTGAAAGCCAATAATACTCATTCTACCAGTGCGAGCAGTATTTAACTATGTACAAAATATCTTAGTTTTGCACTGATCATGGGCGGAGATAAAGGGGGGCATAAGGGGCAGGTGCCCTCCTA